>LOEQ01002850.1:0-10864 GCA_001685075.1 Bramus lutescens | reverse complement strand
AAGGCCAAGGCAGTTTCTTTATTAACCAATGAAAGTAACACATAGACAGATGACCCTCCTACATCACTGATGTAGCATCAGTTTGCAACTATGGGACAAAGTCAAGAGTATCCCAGCAGCGTACTCTCCCCTAGCCACGCTCAGTGCCTAGACTCTCCTTTACACACACACACACACACCCAGCGGACAGCATGGGCTACGAGGTTACCTCTTATAAAGTCCTCTTTTTGGGGGGACAAGTTGGTGACATCCTTTGAGAGTTAACTGTATTTGCTCTCCTGGAAGGTCCCTTTAACACTCTAGTCTTCTGGCCAGGCCCACTGGACAAGAGGATTTGACTGACCTACAACACATCCTCATCTTCATGGCAGCGTGACTTGTTCCCTGTGCAGTCAAGGATGGCACTTCTAGAATGCCACTGGAGACAGAGGATTCTTCTCTGGCTTCCGACCCAGTTGGACAGACAGAAATGACCACAAGTGAGCCATGTAGGGTCAGCAAGACCCAGCCGCCTCTGTGTGTCTCCTGCTCGTCCAGGTGTCCATGCGATAGCAGATCACCCAGGAGCTGCGATGCTGCATGCGAGAGACTGGAATGTTGGAGATGTTTTCTTGTCACTTACCAGCTCCCCGGTGTAGAATCCAGAGCGTGTTGGTGGCTCGAGCTCAATAGAACTTTCCCAGGCAGGAAAAGGAAGAATGACCATCCCGAAGGATTGGATCAATGAGGTGAAGTCTGGATACATCCTTATCCCAGCCCGCCGCCGCCGCCACCACCACCACCACTACATACTCCAGGATGTACCCACTCTCTGCTGTAGGCTCTCAATCCTGTTCTATTTCTTCCCTTCCTATACTACCCCTCCCATCCTCCTCCAAGACAGGGGTCTGTGTTTCTCTTTATACATCTGCCTTCCAGCCTGTTCTTAGCATATAGTAGATGCTCAAACAAAATGTCTCTTTAGTCTGTGAATGAGTGAGCAGTTGATCAGATTTCCCACCCTTCACCTTGCAGCCCTGAGACCCTGAGGCCCTGTTCTGTCTAGGGAGAGGGAATATACATTTGGTTCCATCAATGCTGCTGTGTCATTCTAGAGGCTGTCTGGAGCCTTTGGAGGTAGATTAGGTTTGGTTTGCAACAGCCTCTGCCAGCCAGCCCCCTAAGAGACAGCCTTAAAGCCCTCATTGTCTTGTATCTGCTCAGCAGTTGAGGGTTTGAGAAACTGTTCAGAATCTCGCTGACCTTCAGGAGGAGAATCTCAGAAGTAGCCACTCATGGGAGGGCAGGCGTGGCCAGGAGGTTGAGCCATCCAGCTGGTCTTGGCCATTTTTTCCTTGATGTTCTCAACCAGTATCTTCTAAGACAAACTGAAGCCCAGGTTCCTCCACGGCCCCCTGAGTTCTCAACTGTGGCTGTGGGTTACACCACAGAGGACAGATCCCAGGTGGTGGCCAGCCACATCCAACATGTCTATCCCCAGGGCTAGTGTTCCCTTCACTATTTCTAATCAAAGATGATGGCTCCATGGAGACAGTATTTTTCTGCTGTGTGCTGAGTTACTATGGCAACAGCCTCCAAAAGGAGTCTATTTGCTTTTTATTCTTAATTCTGCAATGTTCTCAGGTTTTCCAAAAATACCCTTATTTTCCTGGGCCCCTCTGTGGGGTTGAGCTCGTAGAGCAGGCAGCTGTCTGTATGCTGTGATGTAGCTCTCTCTGCTCCTGGCTGTCAGTTGAGCAAACAGGTTTTATTGCAGTTTTCTCTTAGCATCTCCTTCATATAAGTAGCTGTGCTGTGCCACGGGATCCAAGGAGAAATTCAACTCCAGGCTGTCTGTCTGTAAAGAGCTCAGAGTCCGGGGAAGATAGACACGCCTGTAATGTAAGTGAATGACTAATTATAGTAGGTAAGATAATATAAGTACAGGCATGTGTAATGCAATAAATCCTTGGGCCTCCGCAGAGGTTTCTTTGTGTCGGGCTCCAGCAGGGAAAGCTGTGAACTTGGGGTAGGTGACAGAGGTTAGAAGTTGGCCAGTTTGCAGTTCTGGTTTTGATCAGTTCCTTATATGCTGTGTATTCTCAGGAAAGTGTCCATGCCTTGCTGAGTCCCAGGATCTGCCTTGTGCTGGGCTGTTGTTGTGAACAGATGGTACAGCACCCAGGCGCAGGGTAGCTCTTCCATGGGAGACCCTGCTCACCCACCACCAAGCTCCTGGGACAGTCAGGACAGGCTCCGTAGGGTGACTTAGGGTGACGACGGGTGTCCGCAGAGGGCCACCGGCAGTGGTGTCGCAAATGATGTTGGGTTCGGAGGAGGTAAGAGAGCAGAAGGTTCTGTGCCAAAGCTGGGACCCTGGTTCATTGATCTCTGGGCTCTGATGGAACCCCATGAAAGTCACCGCTGAGCAATGATAGCTTGCGGGTTAGGTGCTGCTGAGGGAGGCAAGAAAACAGACAAGGCCTGTGTCCTCAGTACAGAAGCTCAGCCCCATGTCGCCATCCCTGGCCGCATTTGGGTACTGCAGTCTGATTTCTGAATTCCCCCACCCACTGACATCCCCTCTAGGGAGGGAAGTGTCTCTGTCACTGTGAGGTTAGGACGAAGAGGTGACAGTGGCTGCCAAGGTGACAGAAGGCTTGCAGTAACCCTGGGGATGGTGGTGCACTTCTGTGTTGTAATACCTGGTTAATTACTCATGAGCTATGCAAGCTCAGGGAAGTCATTGTACTTCCCTGAGTCTCGACTCTGTCGCTTTTCATTTATGCCTTAGTTTCCCCACCTGGAAAACAGGGATGCCAGCCCTTTCTCATGGGCTGGACGGTGACAAAATACCCTCAGGTTGTAAAGGTCCCAGCCCCCACCTGGCCTGGAGCAAACTCTGTGGAAATGTTTCTTGCGTTTTCCTTTTACACGCTTTGTTTTACATGGAAAACTCTGCAGCGTGGGTGCTAGGCAATGAGGAGGGCAGGGTCTGCTGGGAGGCGGCAGATTTTTCCATTAGCTGCATCTCTGTGGAAGAACCACGTGGGAGGGGTCACCCAGCATCTCTGGGGGAGTCTTCAGATCTGCAGCCATTAGCTTTTCTCCAGTCCCCTTCCAGAGTTCAGCGGGGAAGGAGTTGATAGAGCAGAATGCCACCCTACTGCCGGGGTAGTCCAGCTAGATGGAGCCCCACTCCAGGAACAGGAGCTGCCATTGGTGCTGAGCCAGGTGGCATCCCACCCCACCCCATCACTCCAGCCACCCCACGGGATGCCACCCACAAGTTCATTTCTCACTACATGTACTTCGTATTGTTCTTTCTGGGAGATCCCATTCCTCCACCATCAACCCTGGTTGGGCTGGTCCTATAGTCTGTACCCAGCCATTTACTTTCTAAGCAGAAAATGCCCGCTCACCGGGGCATTCCTGAAACCCAGCCTGGACCCTATTCTTGTCACTACCTAGTTCTTCTGAGCCACTGGACACTGGGAGAAACCGGTAGCACACAAAACACAGGCCATGCTTATAGACTACGGGGGAGAGGGGAAGGGGACAAGGAGACACTTGGATCTGCAATAGACCCTACTTAAACTGTGTGTATCGCAAAGCTTTGTTTTTATGCTTATTTTTGAAACCGAGGAATCAGTTTTGACCATAGAAAAATCCCTAGTCATTGCATAAGGCTTGGGGAAAGAAAGAGCGCTTTAAGGCATTTCTAACCTATGACCTAATGCGGGATGTGTATGCATGTGTGTGCATGCCTGTGTGTATGTGCATGCACATTGTAATGAGAGCAGAACACTCAGGTGTTAAGAATATGGCTGAAACCAATGCTCTGTCACCTGACCCTGTGTCAGCGCTCCTGTGCATGGAGCCATCTGTGACTGTACTCAAGTCTGCCATTTGTACCCATTAGAGTCAAGCTGGAGATCAAGCCTTTAACACATAATCTTTGAAGGATGCTCAGGACCCAGGCCATGATGGCATCACTGACACCTTTCCCGCCCTCTTGTTACAGAGTTAGCCTTTAGTGTCTGCTGAGTCATAAGGATGATGAGGCCACTGAGTCATGCAAACCTCGGTGTTTAGACCATAGATTCTGTGATAATTTAGCGGTGAGAGAAATTAGCTATGTATTTACTCTGCCTGGAGGCTTGTCAGGAATTCTCTGGTGAACTAGGTCACCCAAGATGCCACAGATGGTATGCTCTGAAGAGAAGCACCTTAGATTGTGGACCTTGGTACCTTGGTACCCATCCTCGGTGTCAGCAACCTTAGGCCAGTCAGAGGGAGCAGAGAGAAACCTAGGGCTGATTCCCTGTGGAAGCTGAATGTCAGATAAGCAGTAACTTTTAGATATATGTCCAGTGCAGCACCCAAGTTACAAGATGTCTTAGCTAGGGTTTCTGTTGCGGCAAAGAGACACCATGAACACAGCAACTCTTATAAAGGAAAATTGGGTGGCTTACAGTTCAGAGGTTCGGTCTTTTATCATCATGTGTTCTGGCACACATGTCCTATGTCTTTCAGGCAACAGGTAGTGGTCTGAGCCACTGGGAGGTATCTTGAGCATATATGAGACCTCAAAGCCTGCCTCCGCAGTGACATGCTTCCTCCAACAAGACCACACCTACTCCAGAAGACCACACCTCCTAATGGTGCCACTCCCTTTGGGGGCCATTTTCTTTCAGACCACCACAGCTGGGGATATAGCTGTCAGTAAGATGCCTCCTGTGTACCTATGAAGACCTGAGTTTGAGCCCTGAACCCACATAAAAGCTGAGCATATACCTACACATGTACTCCCAGTCCTGGAGGGAGCAGAGACAGGGACATCTCAGGGCTCACAGCCAACCTAAAAGCTCCAAGCTAGCGAGAGACTCTGTATCAGAAACAAGGTGGACAGAGCCTGAACAGGGACACCCAAGGTTGACCTCTGCCCTCCACATGCATGAGCATCCACACAATCACATATCTCTGTAGCAAGATAGAGTCCTCTGGGTGTATAGCTGGATCTTGAGGTAGATCAAGTCCCAGCTTCCTGAGGAACCTCCAACACTGGCTTCATCAGTGGCTACACAAGTTTGCACTCCCAATAGCAATGAATAGGTGTCCTCTTTCCCCACATCTCACCAGTATGAGCCTTTTTTTTAATTTTTTAATTTTTTTTTGGTTTATTGATCTTGGCCATTCTGATTGGGGTAGATGAAATCTCAAATTAGTTTTAATTTCCCTGATGATGACAAAGGATATCGGACATTTCTTTTAGTGTTTCTCGGCCATTTGTATTTCATCTTTTGAGGACTCTACTTAGTTTTGTACCCATCTTTATTTATTTTGATTTTTTTGGTGTCCAGTTTACACACACACACATTCTAGATGCAAACCCTCTCTTCGGTGTGTAATTGGGAAAAAGCTGCCGTTTTCTTTGCTATTATCTATATAGAAGATCCCTGATACGTAATGGTTCATCTTAAGTGTTTTGACTCTCCCTGGGCTAGTGAAACGGGTCATGTTGAACTCTGGAGGCCAGTCAGCAGCTGGTGACTGCACAATTCCGTCCTCCCTGCCATGTCATGGGGGTAGGGGGTGGCACATAGGACATATGACACATGACAATGG
Organism: Bramus lutescens; assembly: GCA_001685075.1. NCBI lineage: Eukaryota > Metazoa > Chordata > Mammalia > Rodentia > Cricetidae > Bramus > Bramus lutescens. The sequence goes on along the minus strand of LOEQ01002850.1, from coordinate 5,257 downwards.
AATTACCTGATGCTTGGTAGGACAGGCATAGCAAAGCATTTCCTACTCATCAGGAAATACCGTCTGCCGTGAGCTCCCCCTGGTGGCCTCTTTCTAGTTATTACACCCCCAGAGTCAGTTGCTGTGTTGTTATGCAGGATGGCCCAGCTCTGTCTGTTATCACAGCACTCAGGTGGTGGAGGCAGGAGGACCACGAATTCAAGACTTAGCTGGGGCAACTATATATATGTGTGTGTGTGTGTGTGTGTGTGTGTGTAATATATATATATATATATTTATTTATATTTACATTCCTAGATCCCACATGGCAGCTCACAACTGTTTGCAACTCCAGTTCCAGGACATCCAGCTCCCATGCCCTCTTCTGGCCTCCATGAGCACTGCATGCACAAACATACAGAAACCCATATAGGAGTGTGCAAAACTGTGCTTAGCATCATAGAAAAAGAAGAGAGGGAGGGCATGAGGGAGGGAGGGAAGGAGAGAAAGGAAGGAAAGAAGGAAGGAATCAGGAAAAAGGGGAAATTCCTAACTAGGAAAAAGAGTGGCAGGGAAAGAGTGGTACCGTGGCTTGTGTTTGCAAGAGAGTGTTACACAAAGCAGCTGCTGCCATGTATCCCTGTGATCCCAGCTATTCAGGAAGCCAAAGCAGCAAGGCCACAAATTTAAAGGCCTGCCTAGGCAACTTAGTGAGTCTGTGTGTGTATGTGTGTGTGTGTGTGTGTGTGTTGTTACTGTTATTGTTGTTCTCTGACCTCCACATGGCACGGCATGCATACACTCATCCACCCATTATTTAGTAAACGTAATAAAATAAATAAACAAATAGTAAAAATTAAAATAATAAAGGGCTGGATTTTGGTACTGTGATTTTTAAAAAGAAAGAAAGAAAGAACAGTAGTACTGGAGCAATGACTCAATGGTTAGGAACACTTGCTCTTCCAGAGGGCCTGGGTTCAGTTCCCAGCATGCATATGACATTTCAACCATCTGTGATTTCAATTCCAGGGGCTCCAGCTCTCTCCTCTAACCTCTGAAGGTACATGCACATCATACATAGACATACATGTGAACAAAATGCTCGTGCACAGAAAATTTAAACTAAAAAGGAAAATTATACAATAAATTAAGATTTTTGTCAAAGTCTTGATGTTTTAATTTTACAAAGGAACTACACAATAAGAAGACCTGAACTTAGGCCATGAAAATGTATTCTAAAGTATGACCAAACTGAAATTACAAAAGTATAAACAGCTCAGCTTTTTTGCAAGATCTGATTTCCATTGAATCTCAGCAAACCTGAAAGTCATCTCTCTATGAAGGGGATGCTCACGTTTGGTTCCATTTCTGACACTCCCTTCTCTTCCCTGTAGAGGGACCTTGATTTTTCTGTCTGAAAAGGCAGGTGTGTGGCTATTCTTTTCTTTGGTAGCTTCACACCTCTGTCCTTTACTCTGTCCCTACTTCTAACCTTACCTGAGACAGACACAGAGAGACAACTGAGGGTTGTCATCTTGGTGACTTCTTAGGCGTGTGACAGAACACCATGACCAAGGCAAATTATAAAAGGAGACCTTTGATTTGGGGCTCACTGTTTCAGAAGGCCCATGACCATCATGGCGGGGAGCATGGGAGGAGGTAGCATGGTGCTAGAGCAGCAGGTGAGAGCTCACATTTTCATCTGCAAGTAGGAGGCAGAAAGAGCTAGCTAGGAATGGCATATGTCTTTTGAAACCTCCAGAGCCCACCGCCAGTGACACACCTGCTCCAAAAAGACCACACCTCCTCATCCTTCCCAAACAGTTCCATCAGCTGAGGAAGCAAGTACTCAAACATTTAAGCCTCTGGTGGCCATTCTCATTCAAACCACCACGGACACCAATTCTCCTCCAAAGTCAAAGCCGAATGGTCTCATTGGAAATCTTCACTCCTAGTTGTAGGCGTTTGGAGGGAGAACCCCGGTGACAGCAAGCAGGCACAGGGGCAAGACTGTTTAACTCCTAAAATAGATGGGGAAAATGCCATCAAATGCTGCTCCTTGTTTGCACAAGAGTGTCCTGTAAAAACTCCATGACACTTTACAAAACTGCACATCTGGACACCCTTGCATGACCTCACAGGTCCAGTGTCGTAAGAGCCATGCCGTCATTGAATGCAGGGACCAGCCAGGTGTGTGACCTGAACATTAGACTTGTGGTGTGCTGCAGGCCAGGCACAGAGGTCTTCCTCACATTCCTGCATTCCATAGGCTTCTCTTCTGGATGTGTCGGGAGGTTTCCCCCCACTGGGAAGCTTTTCTGTGCTGAAGGAAAGTCTTACTACATGGACTACAATGGTCCTCAGGCCAGTGAGCGTTTCCTTTCCCCCTCGTGTGTGACAGTGAGCTGCAACCGAAGTTCTGGAATGCTAAAAAGCAATCAGAGATGTCACCCCTACTCACCTGTGCACACACTGAACACAACTGTCCTTCTTAGACGGTTACTCACGGAGAACTTGCCTCTTCTTTGCTGGTAGGGGTCAACTCCATCCTTTTTCCCTGTGGTCCTAGTTCATGTGGCGTCAGGGGTGGTGCTGGGCAAGAATCTGTACTCAGTCACCCTACTTTGACACTTAATACTAGGGGCACTGGAGCTGTGGGAGTTGATCCACTAACAGTGACACCCTCACATCTTGGGAGGATCCCTCCAAAGAACATGTGGTCTTCACTCCCACAACTGCACAACTATCCACCACAGGGTCTGTCTTCTCCACTTGCTTTTCTGAAGATTGTCTAATACCTTTCCCTCAGAGGTCTGGACAGTTTTCTCCTTTACTTCAGAAAGGAACGAGGCATCACACGCACATATGCACATGCGAGTGCTCAGGTGTGCGTGTGCACAATCACACCCACACACTCACATGTGCACACCTCACCTGCCGCTCTTTCTTCCTTCACTTGAACTGAGTTTGTAAACGCTTTGAAAATTCTGGAATGGCTTTTTTTCATTAAGCAAAAGATGCCACTAAAATTCCCAAACTGAAGACAAACCATGCTGCAAACTTCCTGCCAGAAGTGTGACCACCAAGAGCCATTCATCCCATGGGTCTGTAGATGAGTCAGCTTCCTGACAGTGACAGTTGTCCCCAGCAGCTTATCTTGCCAAAAGTCTGTTAGTTTGAATGAATTCCGACAACTGGAGTTAAAGGCATCCTTTAAAGGGACTTTCCCTGTCTCTACTCCAACCAAGTCATCTATCAAGATGAGTTTTCCTCCAACTTAGCAGCAACCTGGAATTTCATTTAACAGACAGCACAAATATCGTTAGATCTGGATGCCACAATGAAAGCCACATTCCCTGCCCCTGAATCAAAAACTGGCAGTACAAGAGGGTCTTCAAATGGAAGCTAACACGCTCTTAGACGAGCCCCATCGGGGAGCGAAATGAGCTGTTTCTTGAGAGCCTGGGCCAGCAGGGATATGCTTAGCTGGTTGTTAGTTGTTGTGGCTGTAGGAACTTGCCCACAAATCATTACAAGGCTTGCTATTCTTGATAAAGATAATGTATCTGTCACGCGCTCCTTTGTGATTTCTGAGAGCATATAAACAAAATCTGGTAGGTATTCCAAACCACATAATCTGACTCTGAAAGCTTTAGGGAACAACTTCATTTGGGCAAATCATGTTCCCTCAGCCCCAATAAAACCATACCAAGATTGTCAGCCTCTCCTGCCCAACCAGTGGAGGACAGTGACAGACTGGCAGCGGTGCCGGTTTGGTACATGCGGAAGGTGGATGGGTCATGCTGCCATCAGAGTGAGGGGCCGTTAAGGGCTGGGAGGCCATTTTCAGCTTCTGGCCCATGATGATGCTCAAAAGCTTTTCAAAGGCATTGGACCTCATGGTCGTTCTTCTAGCTCTGTGTCCAGCTGCAGGGGAGGTTAGTTCCAGTTCTGGAGGCTGGTGCGTAAGTTGCAGCACATGGATGTGAAGGGGAAGATTTCCTTGTCTGTGCTGAAGAATGGGAAGACTTGGGAGGGAAGGCGGCCAGACTCCAGCATCTTCACATGGAGCTTGGATCCGCAGCATCTTCCTCCCACACCCGCAACACGGGGACCTCTGTGTTCTAACTCCAGAGCTGTGCTGGGCCTACCCTGAGAGACACTGAGAGTTGAGCCCATTTTTTTAATCCAACGGGTCCCTCTGGATGCTGGCAAACCTCCCTCAAGCATCCACCAGAACATTCTGGAAACCCCCAGGGTACACGCAGCACATTGGGTATCCTCAGCCCAGAAGCTGTGGTGTATATGGGGGGGGAGATCTTCTAAAATGGGGGTTTGATGGACTTTTTAATTCAGAACTAGAAACTGGCATGTTCATCCACTTCCTCCTCTTCTCTCTCACAGAAAAAAAGAAAATAAAAATTAACAAAATGTTAGCTAGATAAATAGGGGGTGACTTGCAGTTTTCCCTGCCTTTATATTATTACTGCTTTTGGTTTATCTTATTTATTCTTTGTATTTTGAGACAGCTGTGTTGCTCCTGGTTCCTTTCCTTTGGCTCCCTAAAGGCTGGCACAGAAGGCATGAGCCATCATCCCTAGCCTAAGATGTATTCTCTTTTAAAATTAGAATAGGAACAAAGGTGTTTTGCAGCCCATGAGGGTTTGGAAGGGCCTGGCTCAAGGGGGGGGGAGCTTGTGGAGTGAGACCCATCAAGTGTTGTGTGTAAAATGCACTTGGGGTGTCTGCCATAAAGCTTGATGCATATGCTCAGGGGTTGTGGTTGATTAGGTTTGTTTTTGGACTGGCTTAGAATTCACTATGTAGCCCAAGCTGGCCTTAAACTGTGATCTTCCTGCTTTGACTCCCGAGTATCAGGATTGCAGGCATGTACATAGCCCGCAGAAACACTCAGTTTTTTGGGGGGAGGGAGAGGAAAGGGTTTATTTCACTCACAGTTCCATGTAACAGCACAGATAGTTTTTCATTGTCTAGCTACAACCGAATTAATAGTTCCAATTTACTTTAAATACTTAAAAGTACATGGGCTTGTTTCCTTTGGCTTGGAAAAAGAGTTGTCTGTATTTCATAGACAGATGAACCATTTCATAAATTTAATTCAGTTTTAGGATGTAATTTTCACATAATCAATTTTTAAAATTTTTAAATTTTTAAAAATTTATTTATTTATTATGTATACAGCCTTCCTTCCATGTGCACCTGCACACCAGAAGGGGGCACCAGATCTCATTATAGATGGCTGTGAGCCACCATGTGG
>LOEQ01002849.1:290639-310042 GCA_001685075.1 Bramus lutescens | reverse complement strand
TAGATAGATAGATAGATAGATAGATAGATAGATAGATAGATAGATAGATGTAAAGACTGCTATTTCATTTCCTGTCCACTCAAACCCAAATATTCACACAGAAACTATATTGATTACAACACTGTTTGGCTGACATCTCAGGCATATTTCTAGCTAGCTCTTACATCTTAAATTAACCCATTTCTATTAATCAATGTATCGCCATGAGGCTGTGACCTACCGGTAAGGTTCCAGTGTCCTTCTTCAGCAGTTACATGGTGTCTCCCTGACTCCAACTTCTTTCTCTCTGTATCATTGTTTGGACTTCCTGCCTTACTAATTATGCCCTGTCATAGGCCAAAGCAGCTTATTTATTAGCCAATGGTAACAAAATGCATGCATAGCATACAGAGGGGAATCCCACATCATCTCCCCTTTTCTGCCTAAATAAAAAGGAAGGTTAAAACTTTAACATAGTAAAATTATATATAACAAAACAGGTATCAAACAATATAATATATTATATATAACTATATACATAATATAATACTTAGTTTATTTTTATTTGAAAAATTTCATATCTAAGTTATCTTTTATCATAACTAAGGAAAACTATAACTATCTGTTTTCAACTCCATCAAATATCCCAGAAGGATATAATTTTACCTAAGTAAAGGGGAAGTGACTTAAGCCACTTCTAAAACTCTAGAACTGATAGAGATATCTCACTGCTTGGACATTCACCCAAAGTTCTTCTGTACCATTGGAGCATCCATTTTCAGCCTATAGGCCCATAGTATCTGGTAAACTTTTCCATGAAGCAGGAAATCTGAAAGACTGTTTCACCTATATTGGCAGCTTGTCAGTCACTTTCTTTTGTGTCCTGAAGAATGTCTGACAGACTCTTTCATGAATCAGGAACCTTAAAAAAAAATCTCATCTTTCGGAAAGTTCACCAGTCACTTTTCTGTGGGTTCTGCATGTCCAGTTCATACAGCATGTCATAAAGCAATCCAGGCAAGAACAGTCTCTTGCCCAAATGGCTAGCTTTGTCACATTGAAGGCAAATTCCATAACAAGTATCTTCAGTGCTGATGAACCTCTCTGAAGTAATCAGTGCTGCCAGAAGCAAACATAACTTACTGTCAAAAAAGTCTAAGTTCTTAAAATCTTTTCAATGCCACATTCTGTAGGTCTTTGAAGTGTTGAAGATTATCTAATTAAAATAAATCTCTACATGTCTAGAAAAACCTAACATGACTACAAATTTGACTACTATAAATGACTATTAATCTATAATTTTTAATTATACACTACATTTTTAAATGAGCTACACAAACATAATACCTTAAACAAGAGCACAAATATGTATATACAGTTTAACAAAATCAACCTTAAGCCTGTATCAATAGACCAAGATCCATACAAATGCAAAGTATTCATCTCTATATCATATCCCCCTTTAAATAAAAAAATATAAACAATCATTTTTGGGAATTTGGGCATTGTTTTCTCTAAACTGCTTCCTGCTATTTGTTGGGTAAAGTATTTTTAGGGTTCGTGAAGACCTTTCAAAGAACTTTGTTCCTGCAAACCACATTAGCCTAGACAGAATACAGAGGTTCTCATCTTCTGTGGAAACGAAAGCAAAACCTCTTTTCCAAAGCCAAGTCTTTTCTTTAGAGTCAAATTTTGAAGTCAAGATACCTTTAATATATATATATGTTGGTTTAGTCTAGCAGCCCATACAATGAAATGTCTCTCTGTAGTTAGCTCACTCAAGTCAAAAATTCAAAGAAAACCCTGACTGATCTCTGGATTGGAGAGTGAGGGGGAGGGGAAGTGGGGGGGGATGGGAGGGAAATGGGAGGAGGGAGGAGGGGAGGAGGTGGAAATTTTTAATAAAAAAAAGAGAAAAAAAAGAAAATTTAAGGTTAATAAAGCATTATGTAACCTGTTTTAAAAAATTCAAAGAAAACACAATAATATACATAGTCCAGACTCTGTATATTTTCTGTATTTATGTGGCTTCTTATTCTATTTCTTTTTAATATTTATTTTATTATCTTTACTCCTTTAATATATGACTGTCTGTAGTCTTTCTTGTCTCTCTCTTAAGCCTAGGTACATTTATTCAACACTGTGACCCATTCAGAGGTCTTTTTGTATATCTATAATCATTTTCTAACCAGAAGTGCATCTGAAAATGCTAAGTGGTGTGGCTAGGATTAATTGGCTCCACCTCATCCAACATGACAGAAGTATATTCACTGTCAGCTCTGGGATCACAGGGTGGGAGTCACACTCATCACCTCAATTCTGGGAAGCAATTGACCCATGCTGTCATCAAATAACTTGCAGCACACTGCCAACAAACCCCATTCAAGCAGGGCCTTCTGGAAGAGCCAGAGCCATTCCTGCCACCAGCACAAACCAGAAAGCAGTTTCTTAAAGAAACCACACAGTTTTTGCTGCTAACCCAGAGTCAGAAAGCCTTCTCTTAAGGGAGCCGCACTTCTGCTTGCCACCAGCAAACAGAGCCTAACAAATGATGTGGTTACCAAGAATCTCCAATTGAGTCCCATTGTTGTGTGTCTAGAAGCCCTTTTTTAAAAAGCTTTCTTAGGCTTTATGTAGATTACGTTGCCAAATGTTGGGCACCATTTTGTAAATGGAGACTGCTCATTCATTTCCCAGCTGCCCAGACCTGAATAATCATACATAAACTATATTACTTGAAACACTGTTTGGCCAATGTCTCAAGCATATTTCTAACTAACTCTTAAATCTTAAATCAACCCATTTTTATTAATCTATGTATCACCCACCACCAGTAAGTTTCTGGCATCCTTCTCCTTTGGCAGCTACATGATGTCTTCCTGACTCTGCTTTCTTTCTCTCTGTACCTTTGATTGGATTTCCTCCCTTGCTATATTCTGCCCTGCCATAGGCCAAAACAGCTTCTTTATTAGCCAATAGTAATAAAAGATATTCATAGGATAAAGAGGGGAATCCCACATTAGATAGATGGATGGATAGATGATAGATAGATAGATATAGATAGATGATAGAGAGATAGAGAGAGAGAGAGATCATTAAACTTTGTAAAGAAATGAACAATTAAGAGCTGATACTTTAACAAAGGGAAGCTGTGGCTACTGTACCATCAGTACTGTTTACCCATTGTTTCAAATCAAAACCAAAATGGCTTGTCCAGAACCACCAATTATTATTCCATGAATCTGAGAAAAGAAGTCAGGATACTCTGATTTCAACTCTAGAGCTCCTGCTAGTATATACACCTAATTTTTGAAAAATTTCCAAAACATAATAAGTTCAATTTACGTTAATCTGAAAAATCAATGTATTTTATTCAGGCCTTTGAGAAAATGGGCTGCTGTGTAATGAAACATAATATTTGACCTGCCTCAAATTCTTGGTGTAAGAAATAATAATAGAAAGCCATTTGTAAACAAAACATTGGAATTTCTGCTTTAAATAAATCTACCTAAAAGAACCACCACAAGGAGCAGGTCCTTAACATCAGGCTTGGGGATGCAGACAGAGGGGACTGAGTTTTTCTTGAATTTCTCCATCTCTGTTACAAAACTGGATTAATTGAATCACTACAACAAGCTGTTCCCCAAGCCCTGAGGACGAACACTACCCTAGGCCAGCAGCATATCTCTAAAGACTATTAAGGCTTCCTTGAAGGATCATCGTGGAACTGCTGGTTGCCATTCACTCATCATAGTCCATTCATTTTAATTTAGCCATAATGAATAGGGCATTGTTGTGACATTAACATAGCCATAGATGTATTCACCAAAATAAAACCTGCCAAATTCGATAAAGCAACGACTGGGCACTGTTCTGATATTAACACAGCCATAGATGTGTGTATTCACCAAACTTCTGCCAAATTACGCGCCACAATCCACCACCATCACCCCCTCCCCCGCCACCTCTTTCCATCCTGCCTGGCACTCACAAGCAACTGAGGGCTTCTGATAGCTCTGTGCTGCCTGTGGAAGTCAAGCATCTGATTTGAGAGACATTTGGAGCACATCACTCTTCAGGTTCCAGGTAGCCTAGGGGTCCTGTGATTTCAGTGTATATTTTGCTATTTCAGGATTCAAACCACAAGTCTGGGGAAAGGGGATTGATAAGAACATGCATAGGTTCTAATCAGGTGTTGTTATTTGACTCACACAGCTGGAAATTTTTTCTAAAGGTACTGACATACGGTTTAACTACAAGCACACAAACTTTCTATATTTACCGCCTTAAGGAAGAAAAGCAAAGCCACCAAGCCAGGAAGCAATAGAGGCAGTGTTCAACGAAAAGCTAATGCCATTTTCAAGATTTAAGTACTCTAGAAATAGGAAACCAAGCCATTAAATAGTGTGAGATTAAAAAAAAGGCAACAAATGATAGATTTTTAAAAATCATAAATATCAATTACTACGATACCTCAATTAGCAATAAATGACACCATTAGGATATATTCCCAATGCGGAAATGGTAAGGGAAATGATCAGGTCTCCTGGGAAGGCTTGCACAGAAGTTGAAATGAAAGGAAAAGGAGAGAGAGAGGCAACAATTATGTCGCATCTGTTTCTTCCACATCAGCAGGGGGCACTTTCCCTTAAATCAGTTGAACAGTCAGTGATGTGAAAGATGAGGGCTCGTTAGGCAGCCTGCAGACAGCACCTGAAATGGTTTGTCAAACAGTCGTGCCTCTGAAAATCAACAAGGAACCAGGAGGCAATGCTTCATTTATCCGGGAGAAAGCCATGACATCCAAGACCCAAAGACAAGGCAACCAGGCTCTTCAGGACCCTTGTACATTTAGCTTAGGAAAGAAACAAAAAGAGGAAGAAGAAGAAAAGAAACAGAACGACAGAGCAGAAAACAGAACTTAAGGCAGCAATGCAGAAGGGAGGAATGATACTTTCTCAGGATTACACAGTACCCAGGACTACACATCATCTTGTCGTTCATAACAACTCAATAAGGTGGTTTTATTCCACTTTCAGAGATAATAAAACGCACAAAGAAAATCTTTCTCAAACTCATACCGCAATAGGTTCAAAGACAAAGGTGTTCAGCTCTGTGTCCCAGCTTCTTCTCAAGGTTAAAGAGCACAGGTTATATTAGATGCCCCAGGCCTAGAAAAGGAAATGGAGGATGTGCAAACTGCACCACCTGGAGAAGATGGAGAGAAACGAAGACCATCGTGTTTGATTCTCAAACACCAGCTCCCCAAACACACTAGAACACTTCATTACAATTCACACTCTAGAACAGCCTTTTACTCTCCGTCCCAACAGCCAGCTCTACCCAGCCAAAAGCTCAAAGCCCACTGTCTGCCCAGACTCCAGCAGAGAGGCAGTTTAGCAACTTCAGTTTACTCTGTCTAGAAACAGCTCGACAAGGCGGACATCCTTGGGAGCTCCAATTTTCAACCCACCTAACAATTTTAAGCCTCTTGATTCCTTATGACTGTCACTAGAAACTCTGGGGAGATTCCTCTGGGTCACCATGTATTACTAGGGAAATTGCAGCCCATTGTTCGAGTTCTTTAAAAAAAGAAAATTATTGATTGTTTGGGATTTTCATATCATTCACCCCAATCTCACTCGTTTTCCAGTCTCTCCATATCTGCCTTTTGCCGTTTGATATTAATATAAAAATGTTAATTTTAAAAGAACACATCATTCTTCTGCCACTCTCCACCACCTCTTCATTCATCTTAGTGACACTTGGAGCTGCAGTGCATCATGCGGTATAGCCAGTTGTCCAAACAGCTATACTTGCAAATAAATATTGATTGTAATGAGCTGTTGATCAGGTTCAAGGTCTCAGGATTCTGGTACACCATCAATACTGGACTCCCATTGAAACTCATCCCTGATATCCTGCTTTTGCCCTCAATCATGGAGATCCTGCAGCTATGATCCCACAGGACCAGTCCCTTCACACGCTCTAGCAGGTCATTAATGGGGTAGATGTTGGAGTGAGCAACTCAGAGCACTGGTTGTGGGCTTTGGTGGTAGCTAAGCTGGTTAGTCCAGGACTCCCGTGGAACCGATGGACCCAGTTCTCCTGCACTGATACCATAGGATCAGCTCTCCCAGCAGGGTAAGCTCTGCTGAGTGGGGCGGGGGAGCAGCTCTCCCATGTAGGGTGGGATAAGCTCTCCCAGGGCCAGGAGCTCTCCCACTGCTGCAGCCAGTAAGGGGTGGGGCCAGATGTCCCAGGAGCAGTGAAGGATGGAGACAGCTCAACACAGCCCTTGGATTTCAACATCCTTTGTTTGCATGTCCTCCAGGGATGACATGAGCCATAGACATCAACAAAGACCCAAGGTGTGGCAGGTCATAGACCCAGACATGGCATTTAGCAGCAGCTCAGGCCCAGGCATCAGCATGACCTTTGATGACAATGTAGACCACGCCAATCTATATAGCCTTGACAGTGGTATGACCCTTGGCCACCAACATGGTCCCAGGTGGTAGCCCAGACCCCAGGCATCCATGTGGTTTTGGTGGCAACATGGTCACAAACATCAACACGGACCTGGCTCTGATAGGATCACGGATGTCACCATGACCCTGAGTGGTAGGGCTGCCTACTGAGACCAGCAATTAATAATTGAATTTAAGAAAGGAGCTTGAAAGCAATTATATCAGAATTTAAAAGAAAAATAACAAGGCAGGTGAGCTGGAATCTGGGCAGTTTCTTGGAAAAGGGAGCTGGAGAAGAAACAGAGAGGAGGCCATGCCTTTGGAATGAAGTTGGCATATTCACCAAGCGGGGGGCATGGTGCTCAGTAAGCAGCCCACACGATGGGAGGGGTGGGGGAAAGCTTTAGAGAAAGTGAAGAAGCCCAAAAGTGTTAAGGACAGCATCAGGAGCTGGGCTTTGGGGACCACGAAAAAGAAAGAAGGTAGGAGAGGAAACCACTGTGCTTTTCTGAACTAAGACTCAGACAAGTGAGTAGACTTAACAGGGATTCAAGACTGGTCCTTACGTGACTGCACTGAGGTCAGGGCTTCTTGAAAACAAACATGTACTGTCTCATTACGGGCATAATTATTCCTCCCGTCTCTTCAGCATGGCCTTAAATGAATCAGCCTCTCTGAACGGTAGTCGCTTGGCCAAGTGATTGACAAGGTGACTGACAAGCCCAGCTAAATTAACTGTCAAGGAGGGAAACAATGGTGTTTCAATGACTCCACCCAGTCCAGAGGTAGATTCCACTCAGAAGAAAATAACTCTTTCCCTTGATTGGCCTCAACAAAGTACTGATATCTTCCAGGTCCTCTAAGCAGGTTATATCAGTTAGGAGATAAACTGGATTGCAAAATGGATATGATCCATTTTCATAAATAAAGTCCAGAGATCTAGTTCCAAAGCTGTTCACTGGAAGGGTTTAGAGTCTAGAATGGGGTTTCAGTCACATTTACCCTCCAGACAGGGATGCTCTGGTAGAGGATAAGAAGCCAGAACTCCCTTCCCACATTCCTGGCCTCTGGCAAGGATATTCCTCAAACTGAAACTTTTGTGGTTGCTACTCATAAACCGCCTAAACATTTTCTATATTCGGTCATTATCACTACCTCCATCTTTAAAATGATACTATATCCCAGGTGGGTTAAATCGGCTAATACATGCTAAATGTCTAAAACAGTGTCCAGTCCATTGTAAAGAGTTTATGTAAGCATTTGTCATTATCATCAGTACAATTTTCCTTCCCATTTTTAGAATATCTTCAGTGTCTCTCAAAAGACCACCCAAAGCGAAAGCATCTCAGCAAAACAAGAGGGCAAGAGGATGCCCTAAGAGGAGAAAGCACAGCAGGGCAGGAATTACGCTTGATTTTTTTATTCTAACACACGTGGAGACTGTGTACTTTCCTCATTGGCTAGGGTCTTGCCTCACAGCCTTTGGCAATTGGCTAATTTAAAGAGAGAGAGAGAGAGAGAGAGAGAGAGAGAGAGAGAAAAGTCACCACAATGGAAATGAAGGATGAAGGAAATCAGTAAGCCAGGAAGCCATGGGCCATTTAAAAGTCACTTAAATTCCAAGTAGCAACAGGGCCTTTGTGTAAACAAAGGTTTTTATGGGGTTGTGAATTAAATAATTTTCATAAGCTTTTGCAAGTTAGGAGAGATAAATGGATTTTAATTCCTTGTTGCAAGCAAAAGTTTCACAGCCAGCGTTTGACAGAAAAGACAAAAGTTTTGTCTCTTACTCCTTAGCCATCACTACTTGTCATAAGCTATTTGAGAGCTTCAGGCTTGGTTTCCTTCTGGAGTCTAGATCCTTGTCCCTGATCTGGGATGTCTGACCAGATCCTACATATGCAAAGGCTTCCTGTTTCTTCTGAGGCCCAATATTTTCTCTATTTCCCCTGGCCTGGAGGAAGTTCTTCTATGAACCACTCTGAATCTGATGTCAGAGATCACACCCAGTTGGACAAGCTCAGCCTTCCAGCCCTCCAGTTTTTGCTTGTGTGGCTAGTACAGACACAGGGAAGCCTAGCATATCAAGGCAACTATAATGGGCACATTAGCGAAGACAAGAGGCCCCAGGCTCTGATCAAGTTAAGAAGGGTATTCTTTTCAAAGCCAGAGAAGGAGCTGGGTCACGTCAGCAAGAAGAGCAGGGAGCCTGCCATAAGGCTATGCTGAAGCAATAAACGAGCAAATAGCAGCCAAGACTTTAGAAACCAGCACTATTGAAGACAGGTGACATACATAATGTAAAATGATCTAAAGCACACAGTTCAGGCCAAAGACATAAGCAACATCTAGATGAGGGAAGACGGTTTCCCCCGTTTGTTCCTGTCTATGACTCCACACTGAGGTCTTCCCAAACCACTGAATGAGTGAGTGTGGGGTTCTTCTCTTAATGATGCCACCTACGCAGCATTTGTATAAGTTCTTTGTCTTGGTGATGCAGTGGAAGACTTGATGATGTCATAGTTAGAATTTCTGTTGCTGTGAAGACACACCATGACCACAGCAACTCTTAAAAGGAAAACATTTAATTGGTGTGGCTCACTTGTGGTTTCAGAGGTTCAGTCCATTATCATCATGGAGGGGAGCATGGCAGCAGGAAGTGACAGCGACACTTAAGCCAAAGAGAAGTCAAAGCCTGCCTACACAATGATACACTTCCTCTAACAAGGCCACACCTCCTAATAGTGCCACTCCCTATGGGCCAATTACACTCAATATACCACATTCCACTCGCTGGCCTCTACAAACTTGTAACAATATTGTAATTCAAAATGGATTTAGTTCAACTTCAAAAGTCCCCATAGTCTATCACAGTCTGAGCAACATTTGAAAGTCCAAAGTTCAAAGTCCCTTCCAAGATTCATGCAATCTCTTGAATATAATCCCTTATAAAATCAAAATCAAACAATAGATCACATACTTCCAACATATAATGGCACAGAATATACATTACCATTGTAAAGCACAGGGGAGGGAACATAGTGAGGAAATACTGGACCAAAGCAAGACTAAAAACCAGTTTGGCAAACATCAAAGTATGCACCTCCATGTCGGATGTCAAAACACTCTTCAGATCTCCAACTCCATTTGCTTCTGTTGACTGCAGCACACTTCTTTCCCTTGGGCTAGTTCCACTCCCTGTTAGCAGCTCAGCAAATATCCCACAGCTCTAGCATCTCTAACATCCTGCAATCTCCATGTCAATCCAGGGTTCAGTTTCACAGCTTCACACATGACTTCCTAGGCCTCTATTCAGGGACACCCCTGACACATGCCTGGCCTCAGAGGTTTTCCTTAGGCTCAGAGGCCAATTTCATAACCCGTTTCTTCTATCCTTCTCTCTAAAGCCAGAACCACGTGGCCGAAGCTGCCAAGCTCTGCTGCTTGCTGGCACTGGAACATGCCCCCCTCATTCAATTGCATCTTCACCAGCTTTTGGTTTTTGACCTTCACTACCTACACTTGGCTGTCCTAGAACTGGATCTGCAGACCAGACTAGCCTCAAATTCAGAGATCCACCAGCCTCTGCCTTCCCAGTGCTGGGATTAAAGACATACACTACCACACATTTTTCCAGGATATTTGATCACACTGTGTGAAGATGTGTTTGTTCTTCCTCACCTGGCTAAGGCACCTTATGATTGGTTTAATAAAGAACTGAATGTCCAATAGCTAGACAGTAGAGAAGAGGTGGGACTTCTGAGGAGAGAGAGAGGAACTGGGGATGGGGGGATCTGAGAGGCAGGAAATTCACCTGCGAGATAAGGAGGAAGTCGGACATACAGTACTGAGGAGAGGTAGGGAGTCATGTGGCAGAACACAGATTAATGTAAACAAGTTAGTTTGAGTTATAAAAGCTAATTGGGAACAAGCCTAAGCTAAGGCTAAGCTTTCATACTTAATAAGAAGTCTCTGTGTCATTATTTGGCGTCTGGTGGTCCAAAGAAAGTTCAACTATAACATCTGGCTCTAAACATTTCTTTAATTCCTTTTCAGAAATTGGAAGCATAGCTGGCAAGATCCTTGCCCTAAAGTCTCCATTTCCTGTGTTCCATTTCTTAATCTGTTTATCTCCTTGAACATAGCACATAACTCCATTCCTTTTCTCCTCAAATTTTATATTTTCTTGCTCTTTTTCATTATAAATCTTTATTAGAGTTACCACTAATAACCACATGACAGAGTCTACAACTGGGCTGCTTTGAGATTTCCTCTGCAAATGGAATTAATCCAAATCTCTTCACTTTAGCCTCAGGCAGACTCTTTGGAGAAGGGTAAAAAGTAGCCACATTCTTCACTAAAATATCATAATAATGATCTCTAGGCAACCTATTAAAGTTCTGAAATCTCTTGAGGTAGTCCCGTACACACTTACACACAGTTCAACAAATCACATTCAGAGCCGCAATCTTCCATGCTCCTATTGGTACGGCCCATTGAGATGTGCTTAAAGCATTTCGCTGCTTTCCCAGACCAAAGTACCAAAGTCCAAATTCCTCCAAACAAAAACATGGTCAAGCCTATCACAACAATACTCTAGTCCTTGGTATCCTCTTCTGTCTTCGTTACGATTTCTATTGCTGTAAAGGGACACCATGACCACAGCAACTCTTATAACGAAAATATTTAACTGGGGTGACTTACAGTTTCAGAGGTTCAGTCCATTATCACTATGGATTGGAGCAAGGCAGCATGCTGGCAGACACAGTGCTGGCTACATCTTGATCAGCAGGCAGCAGAAAGTGACTGTGAAGCTTAAGCCAAAGAGACCTCAAAGCCTGCCTGCACAGCGACACACTTCCTCCAACAAGGCCACACCTACGCCAACAAAGCCATGACTCCTAATAGTGGCACTCCCTATGAGCTTATGGGAGCCAATTGCATTCAAACTACCACACCTGAGCAAAGCAAGTTAAGGAAGGAAGGGCTTACAAGCTGAGTCTGAAACCCATCACTGTGGGAAGAGCACAGGGAAGCAGCTGTTCACATTGCCTCCATCGTCAGGAAGCTCAAAGAGATGAATGCTGGTGTTCAGCTTGCTTTCTCCTTTTAAAGTGGTCTGGATCCCAGTGCGTGGGCTGCTGCCACCGCCAATATTTCATGTAGGTCTTCCCACCCCAATTATCTCAACTAGCCCTCACAGAAGTGTGAAGAAGTTTGTACCCATGCTCATTCTGAACTCCATGAAATTGGCAGTCAAGAGTACTCATCACAGCTAGAGAATATTGGGAAAAGCCTGGGCCCCACCCAACAATTAGAAGGGTGCTAATATATCCTGCCCTGAAGATGCTCTCACAAAAGTATCTGCACAAATTCCAAGAGTAATACACTTGAGTAGCTTAGACCTTATTTTTTTTCCTCTGAAGTTTCAGCAAGAGTCAATAAAATAAATTAGGCATCAATAGGAAAGCAACTAAAAAGTTGATTCTATATCTCTAGACGGACCTGAATGACACAAGAACGTAAACCTTGAGTTAAGAACTAAAAAGATAGAAGTTTCAGCTGATGTTAAGCGAGACTTGAATCTTCATGTGACCACCATGAAAGAGAATGCAGCTCTCAGTTCATGGTTGTGGCAGTTTGAATAAGAATGATCCCCATGGGCTCAGATAGGTGCATGCTCAGTCATTGTCAGGGAATGGCACTATTTGAGAAGGATGAGAAGGATTAGGTATAGCCTTGTTAAAGTAGGTGTGTCTTTGGAGGTGGGCCTTGAGGTTTCAAAAGCCCAAAATCTTTTTCTGCCTATAGATCGGGATATGGCTTTCAGCTGTTGCTCTAACATCTACCTCCAAGCCACTGTGCTCCCAGCCATGATGATAATGGACTAATCCTCTGAAACTGTAAGCTAGCTCCTAATTAAATGCTTTCTTTTATAAGAGTTACCTTGGTCATGGTGTCTCTTCACGGCAATAGAGCAGTGACTAAGCCACTGGTAGACCTCCAGCCAAGGCAAATATAGTCCAGCCCATCTCTGCTCCTGTGAAACTGGTGTTGACCAGTCTAAGTTCCAGACCTCACACTCAGAACAAAAGAGAGACACTCAGATGCATTGAGAGTACACATAAGGTTAAAAAAAAATTCAAACTTATGACATAAAAAGGCATTTTAATGAAACTGACCTAGACATGGCTAGCTGAGGCATAGCAATTAGGAACAATATCAAAAGAGCATTTAGACTATAAATTGTAGAGAAAGGAGCTTGTGTAACTTGATCAAAATCACACAGTGGTTGATTTGGGAGTTGTATCTGTCAAGATTCTCTAGAGGAACAGAGCCAACAGAATGGAATCAAACTCAAGTCTACCATTTTAAACCTAAGCCAAGCACAAAATCTTTATGTTTAAAGTGGACAGGACTTGGCATGTTGAGAAAATGCCTCATAATCTCAAGTCTTCATCAACAAGAAACAAAGACACGCCATTGCACCCTGTGAAGTTTTGAAGATTCTTCAGCATCATATATAAATTAAGCAAAGAAACAAGAAGCTTAAATGCCCTTATCAAATGGACATCAAACCTTTTACTAGGCTCAGAGACTCAGTCTCATCAATATGCAAAAATACTACCTGTACTCCTCTTTGCTTGAACTGTGCAGTAATAGAGACTGGTACATATTCGTCAAGTCCATCCAAGCAATGACTAGAGCCCAGGATCCATTCAGTAAATATTACGATCACTTGCTCCAGCCAAGCCTCATGCCAAACACTGGGTAAATGATGGCCAATAAAATGCCAGTCTAGTAAAGGAGACACGTGTTCATCATTAACCTTCATACAAATTTCATGTGATTATAAATGCTGTTGAATATAATAAAAGCAAATAAGCTGTATTTTCAAAGAGAAACAAAGAAATGGAGTTTATTAGACATGTTTATGCTTTATAGACCCCAACGTTGCCCTATCTGGAAAATTCTGTTTTAAAACAAGGCAACATGGGAATATTGGAGAGTCTTGAGAATGATAAATTCTTTCTCGAAGAACTAGAGTTCTAGAAACTCAGTGGTCACCAAAGTCATCTGAGCGGGTGTCTTTCAGGGACTTGTCCCCCAAATTTGAAAATGAAATACTCAGACTATAAAGGCAAGTTTTAGAGTTTGTTATCGGCTCGGATGTGCGAGCCTAAGCTGCAGAGAGAGCCATGCTGCTGGAGAGATGCATGGAGGTCAGTCGTGTGGCAGAGGAGTAGCTTCTTGGCAAAGTGGTGGGGAGGAGATCAGAGAAAGAGTAAGGAGGCCCAGAGTATCAGAAGGGTACAGTCAGACACTGGTCAGTACCTGAAAGAAGAAGACAGAAGAAAAGAAAAGGAAAAAGATACCCCTCTCTGACTCAGAAAGATGGACGAACCCAACAGAACCTCATGGTAGTTGGTAGAGAGACTGTCAAGAAAGGAAAAGCGCATAATCATTCCTCCTATCTCTCAGCATGGCTTAAGATGAATTCATCTTCCTAGAGGTGGTCCCATCTTCCTGATGGATGCCCCCTTAAACAGGTGATTGAACCGTCCAACTGGATTAAATCTGTTTCTGACAGGTTGGAAAGCTAAGCCTCCACCCAAGCCAGAGAAGTCACCTTCTCCAAGAGCCCTGATCATCTCCAGACAGCCCCCTGACCTAGGCTACTATAAGAAAGTTTTACCCTAAAACAAAGTCCACAGAGGATGTTCAGCAGAAGTCAGATCTGGCTAACTCTTGCTTAGGTTCTTTCAACCATGCTTCCCTGGTGTTCTGTACCAACTGCTCCTGATGCTGAAGAACACATCCCCTGTGAGACGAGGTCAAAAGCCTTCAGAACCACAGAGATACACCAACCAAACGCGGCTGGTATTTCAGGACATGAGCAAGCAAAGCCCATCTGCCTCTCCAGTTTCTTCCCATCTGTCAGTGCCACACTGTACCACGGGCACCCAGAGAAGCTTTAAAATATACTTTCTGAGCATTATGTTTAAGATCTAGTTTGAAAAGAAAACTGGCTACAAGAACTGAGCGGTTGAATTCCCTCGGCTCTTTCCCCCTAATTATGGTGCACACAGCCAGCCAGAAACAAAGACTCCGGGCCACTGTTGATTCTCTGATGGCTCATCTGAAGCCTAGGTATTTATTTTAATTCAGAGCTTCATTCCTCTTAAAGGGAAAAATCAGAGTCCCTAAAGAGATTCTCCAGCTAAGATTTCAATCTCCATTTCCTCCAAAATGAATGTCAAAGGCAAAAAAAAAGAAAAACCCAGGATCCTTGTGACAGTCCACTTTGAGTTTCTAATTTTGACGAGGAAGCCAACGTCTGGTGGTCTGAGCCCTGACGAAGTATGCAAGGAGGGATGAAAATCAAATGGAGGGATCTGGATCGATCAAATCAAAAAGAGGTCTGGGCAAAACAACATTGAGGGAAGCAGGGCCTCCTGAGGCTTTAAGCTAATAGAAGCAGCTGGTGAAGACCACCAAAGACAAGAGAATGAGAAAGGGCTTCCAGTGAGGGGGAGAGTGGCTTCTGGGCCACAAAGGAGCAGAAATTAGCATTGCAATGGAACAGCATAAAGGAACTGTAGCCAGGCCTGGGAAGGGGCCCTCTCCTCCTGCCCCTTCTTAAGGCCCATTTGTGTCCCTCAGCAGCCTCCCCACACACACAAAAAACATGGCTTCTTTCGCGTTATCTTCTTTACAATTTTTAATAGAAGTGGTTTTCTTTCTTTCTTTCTTTCTTTTTTTCCATTTAGCTAAAAATAAATCGTATTTGGGTAGCATTTGGCCCCCACATCTTCAACACACTCTTGTCAGAACTTTGTGCCTCCCTCTCTCTTCCTTTTCAGTAAAGTTTGGACTCCTCTGAGTGTTCCTCCACTCTTAAGCTCCAAACATTTCAAACAGCACAAAAGATATGACAAGATGAAAGGACGTGTCCGCAAATAGACAGCTAGACAAGCAGTTAGCAGCTTTCTGCTTTCCTTTTCTTTCTTTCCTTCAGGAGGGAAACTGTTTNTCTCTCTCTCTCTCCTCTCTCCTCTCTCCTTCATTCACACTCACACATGCACTGGCCACTTTCCAAGCCTGTTAGCCTTCGAAGGAGAAAAACACTTACCGTGTCATGTGTAGCTTTGACCTTTAGAACTCATTGCCCTTCTGGGGCAAGTGTGCAGAGCCACAATTTAAATGGAATTGCTCATTCTCCATCTTTTATAGTCCAGTGTTTGCAATTTAATGAGGTTTTGGTGTTCCATCTAGGAAGGGCATTGCTTTAACAAAAGGAACCTGAAACACAGGTTTTGATTAAAAACCTATCGAGGCTTTGGGAGCTGGTTTAAATCTATTTCAGATCAGATCAACTGAGGTTTGATTTGAAGTTACTCTTCTTGTCCCCTGGCAGGCTTGGCAAGGACATTATTTTTTTTTCATTCTTGATTTTAATAACAGCTGCACAATATCTGCCGTTGCCTGAGCAGTCCTTATGTCTGGGTATAGCTGAGACCTTCTCCGGCACTGATCCAGATTCTTCTTGCATCTCAGGTTGATCTGAGTGGGACCCAGGGAGGTATCTAGAACTTTCCTTAAAGAGTTCACTTCAGTCTGGAAGTACCCAAGGCTGCTCACACCTGTCTCTGAGATACTGAATCACTATTTACTCCTACCATTAAATACCATCATTGAGCCTCTGATGGACGGGCCAACCACATCCATCCCCCACTCCCATAATCTGCTTCTCTCCCAGGGGTGCCTCCTGCCACTTGCCCAGGAAAAGGGTGAGAAGCCTAAGATTTTCTCTTCCCAAACCTCACCACATCCACCCTTTTCTACAGTAAGTTCCCGCATCGAGTGACTTAGCAATGGATCCCCTGAGTTCTTAGACAAGTGTCCCTATCCCCCAGCTCTGATTGGTCTTAGGTATAGAGATCTTCTTCTGTACTGATGGTACAATCTTCAATTCATTTTCCTCTAATTCATCCTCTATGCAATAAGCAAGGATTTCCTCATCGTTGTCACCCCCAACCTCAGCATAAAGCCCAGACTCACTCTGAGACTGTCAGGCTCTGACCTCGGTTCATCTCTACAGTGTTTTCTCGCTTCAAAACTTCCAAGCCTCCTGCCAGTCACATCAACCTACATACTGATTCTCAAGCTGACCCTTTGTCTGGTGTACTCTTCCTCCACATTTACCTGGTCAACATCTCTGCTCAAGCCATGAATGGGTTCTTTGACCATGGTTTTGGTCAATAGTCCTATCTCTGGCTTCCCACACCTCAAAGGCAGTTCTCCTTTGACACACAACCCACACAGCAAGCTCTTTTCCTCCCTCCCCAGTCCTCTTCATTCTTACCGGAGAACAGGGTACACAGCTCTTTTCCATAACTGATACACGGTCCAATCAATTAATTAAAGACTTACCTAAACAAAAGGCCAGAAGCTCCCACAGTACTGTCATCCATGGTAGGAACAGAGGCCCAGAGGTCCTTCCCAGAAAAGGTCAGAGATGACAGCTCATCTGTCTAAAACTCAATGTCATAGGATATGAGGTGGTATGTCAGGCGACACGATGACCCTAAATGGACACCACCAGGGAAAAGCCTCCTCGGCGGCTCATTAGCCTTCTCCATTCACCTTTCAAGGAAAGACAGTCTGGGGGTAGCAGAACAAGATTTAGATGAAGTCCAGAAGCCTGCAACCCAAAGGCCTGGATCCTCTGATGCCTACATGCTTTGCATCTCTGGAAGGCATATAATCTCTCTGTGCTTTCACTCTCCTTCTGGTTTCCTAAGCCAGGCGTCCCCATGATAGCGAAGGTAAAAGCACTTGTAGACTAAGGACGAAGCAAGCTCTCATCTTTGCTTTCTTTTTAAGGCCATATTAATAAATATGCCTCGCCTTTAAACAAGTCTACATCCTGAAGCTATTGTCTTATTAAAATTCTGCACCTACTGACAAGGAAGTAGGACAGAGCAGATATCTATGTGGGATCAAATAATCAGGGTGTTCTTCCTCCATATGTGCTGTCATGTTACCCCTGAAACCATCCCCTCTTGCCTGGAGATAAAGGGGACAATGAAAGATCAGAACACTAAGCATTAAATTTAAAAGCTACTGTTCCAGGTGTAAAACAGAAAGACTGAGAGCAGATCTCGTGCTGATGAAACATAAAAGATTCAAAGGCGGAGAGAAATGAAGAGGTAGAGATTTCATGGACAGAAACAGAGTGGGATTGACAGATGCAGCAGGGAGTCTGGGCCCCTCCATGTTGTCCGCAGAGGGCAACCAGTCAACAGT
Source organism: Bramus lutescens (assembly GCA_001685075.1). Lineage (NCBI taxonomy): Eukaryota > Metazoa > Chordata > Mammalia > Rodentia > Cricetidae > Bramus > Bramus lutescens. The sequence continues at coordinate 292,283 of LOEQ01002849.1, read as the reverse complement.
AGAAAGCATGTTCCCTGTGATCTGCCCTGGAGGAGTCTGCACACAGATTTGCCCTAAGAGTTGTGGAATATTCCTTTACACTATGTGAAGATACGTGGCTGTGATTGGTTTAATAAAAAGCTAAATAGCCAAAGTTAAATAGCCAATAGCTAGGCAGGGACAGAGAGAACACTGGGAGAAGAAAGGCAGAGTCACCAACCAGACACAGAGGAAGCAGGAAAGAAAGCAACATGGGCCATACAGAGTAAAGGTAGTAAAGCCACAAGGCAGAAAGTAAATTAATAGAAATGGGTTAAATTACAAGTGTTACTTATAAACAAACATAAGCTATTGATAAAGCTTTCATAATTAATAATAAACCTCTGTGTAATTATTTAGGATCTAGAAGGCAGGACAGAAAAATATGCCTACAAATGGCATACAGTGTGAGGACTTGTATTTCCACATAAGACTTGAGAAAGCTTAAAAAAGGATTCCAAACACATGAAAACAGAGCCAAACACAGCTTCCTATTCCTATAGTCTCTTACGTGGGCCACAGTACAGAGTCACATCTCCCGGCAGGGCAGCTGCCTGCTGCTTTAAGTCACCAGTGCACAATGAGTTAAGCTGTGTGATGGTTTAAGATTTCACTCATATGGACAGAGAAGATTACAGATACGCAGTAAAGCAGTTTCAGATGGGAGAAAAACTTCCAAACAGGTTACAGTGTATTTAATAATGTGTGTGGGCTTAAGAAAAAAAGAAAAAGGATGCAGATAGCTATGAAAAAAAAGTAGTTTGAAAGTAATAAAGTCTTTAAAGAAAAAAGTAAAGTTATAAAAAAAAGTCACATAAGGATGGGAAATACACAGGGAGTCTGAATCATATATGTTATCTCATGAACTGAATTCTTTAAGTGTTAATGTACAAAAACAATAGCTTCTGAGAGACACTGGATTATGGAAATTACTAAAATAAACCAACCTATAAATTTTTTAAAATGTCTTCAAAAGAGAAGTTGGCCAATGTGTTGCATTGGGAGAGAGGTTGTGCTTTTTTTCATAGGAAATAAAAGACTGTAGAGTCCTTCCAGATTAATAAACATCAGATTTGACTGGGGGAAATCTGAGTATCATGGCTACAGACATGGGGAAGGAAGCCAAAAACGATTACAGGACAGGTGATATGTAAGTTGATCCCTTGAAATGGGAACAGCTCTGAGATGAGGTGGTTGTTGGCTACAGATTTATGTTTATTATTACATGCCATCCTTTCATATAACATGGATAGAAATTTATATTACAGTTTAATTATATAGTCCAAATGGACTTATAATGTTGACAGTTGCCTTTTACCTGTTCAAACATAAAACACAAAATAATCTTTAATTGATTTGTGCACCACACATCCCATATCTGTATTAATGCAGGTATGTATGTTACCTTTGAAAGTTTATGTGTTTTCAGAGAAAAGGGACCAGACACCAATGAAAGCAGGTGGCCCAGATGACTCAGCATGTCAGAGTCCCTCTGTTACATTTTCCTCAGAGTTTTGCATCCAGAACAGTTTCAAGACTGCTGGTTGAGGGCTGGAGAGATGGCTAGAGGTTAAGAGCACTGCCTGCTCTTCCAAAGGTCCTGAGTTCAATTCCCAGCAACCACAT
>LOEQ01002849.1:274585-285985 GCA_001685075.1 Bramus lutescens | reverse complement strand
ATAGCCCCAGTAGCACAGACACTGAGAGCAACAATTAATAAATGGGACCTCCTGTAACTGAGAAGCTTCTGTAAAGCAAAGGACATGATCAACAAGATAAAACAGTGACCTACAGGATGGAAAAAGATCTTCACCAACCCCATATCAGACAGATGGTTGACCTCCCAAATATACAAAGAACTCAAGAAATTGGTCATCAAAAGAACAAATAATCCAATAAAAAAGGGATACACACATAAACAGAGAATTGTCAACAGATAAATCTAAAATGGCTGAAAGACACTTAAGAAAATGTTCAACATCCTTAGCCATAAGATAAATGCAAATCAAAACAACTCTGAGATTCCATCTTATTATACCTGTAAGAGTGGACAAGATAAAAAACACTGATGGCAAGTTTTGCTAGAGAGGTTGTGGGGTAAAGGGAAGACTCCTGCATTGCTGGTGGGAGTGTAAGCAGGTACAGCCCCTTTGGATGTCAGTGTGGCGATTTCTCAAAAAATTAGGGAACAACCTTCCTCAAGACTCAACAATACCACTTTTGGGTATATACCCAAAGGATGCTCAATTATACCACAAGGACATGTGCTCAAGTATGTTCACAGTAGCATTATTTGTCATAGCCAGTACCTGGAAACAACCTAAATGCCCCTCGACCAAAGAATGGATAAAGAAATATGGTAAATTTACACAATGGAGTACTACACAACAGAAAAAAATAACTTCTTGAAATTTGTGAGCAAATGGATGGATCTAGAAAACATCATACTGAGTGAGGTAACCCAGACCTAGAAAGACAAATATAATATTTCCTTACTAATAAGTGGCTTTTAGATATAAAGCAAAGAAAAACCAGCCTACAATTTACAATTCCAGAGAACCTAGACAACAAAGAGGACCCTAAATGAGACAGACATGGATCTAATTTACATGGGGATGTAGAAAAAGACAAGATCTCCTAAGCAAATTGTGAGGGTGGGGATCATGGAAGAGGGCAGAAGGTGAGAGGGGAGGAAGAGAGAAGAGCAGAGAAAAATATATAGCTCAACAAAAACAATTTTTTTTAAAAAGGAAAAAGTCTATCAGACATTCAACAAGATACACAGGAATTTGACTTCTGAACTTTGCCAAGACAAGGATTGACAGTCTTTCAAAATTCCTGCTTCATAAAAAAGTCTGTCAGATAGTCTAGGCCTGTAACCCAAAGATTGGATGCCCCAACATTACAGAGAGAACAGAGAGAACTTGGGAGACAGTCTAGGGAGCCAGATGTCTATCATTTTTCTAGGTTTAAAAGTGGTTTGTACTGTACTTCTGGTTTACTCAGGTAATAGTATATCCTTCTGGAATCTTGTATGGAGTTAAAGACTAGGTAGTTATAGCTGAGTTTTCCTTAGTTATGATAAAAGATAAATTAGGGACAGAGCTTTGGATTCATCAAGACAGAATAAATAATAGTGTTTTTTCTCCAAATATGCCAAATACAAATGAACTGGACATTGTAAATTTAATTCTTACCTGATAATTGTTCTTATTTTTATAGTTTTATTATGTTAGAATTAAAACCTTTTCTTTTTATTTAGAGAAGGGGAAAATGTTGTAGAATATTCCTTTACACTGTGTGAAGATATATCACTGTGTTTGGTTTAATAAAAAGCTAAAGAGCAAATAGCTAAGCAGAACTTTTAGAGCAGTGAGAATGTTGGGAAGAAGAAACCCAGAGTCTCCAATCAGACATGGAGGAAGCAGAAAAGCAACATGGACCATATAGAGAACAAAGGTAATAAAGCCACAGGGCAAAAAACAAATTAATAAAAACGGGTTAATTTAGGTTATAAGAGTTAGTTATAAACAAGCCTAAGCTATTGGTCAAGCTTTCATAGTTAATAGTATGTCTCTGTGGTTATTTGGGGACTGGCAGCTGGGACAGAAAACTACATCTATAATAAAAGCATCTCTTGGACGCTCTATAGAGCACCAGAAATTAAACAGAAGAATCAAAGTAGATTTTCAAAGTTAATTAAAAAAAAAACCTTGACATCTGAAAAACATACAATAGAATATTTACCCCAAGGAACTGACTTTAGATGGTATCAAGATCTTTCCTGAAGTAGTCATTGTAACAAAACAAAAAAAAAGTCTCTTTCTGTACATCATCCTTATTTATAAAGTGTTTGGTACAATCCACTTTGGTACAAAGACACTCCTTAGTGTCTTTGGGCCAGAGAATCATAGGTACCAAACTTACAAACAAAACTGGTATAGGAGAGAGGTGTTGGATGGTCTTATATAGAAGGTCAAAACAACTATGATTCTGCCCAAAGGATCCTCCCTCCACACCCACCAAAGAGCAAGCAAAATTTCACACCCTTCACATTCTGGGCATATTTTTAGTAAGAAAATAATCCAGTGGTAGTTGGACAAAATCTGGAGAATAAGAGAAGGTAAGGAATAAGGGACAGAATATTGCAAATGANATAGCCCCAGTAGCACAGACACTGAGAGCAACAATTAATAAATGGGACCTCCTGTAACTGAGAAGCTTCTGTAAAGCAAAGGACATGATCAACAAGATAAAACAGTGACCTACAGGATGGAAAAAGATCTTCACCAACCCCATATCAGACAGATGGTTGACCTCCCAAATATACAAAGAACTCAAGAAATTGGTCATCAAAAGAACAAATAATCCAATAAAAAAGGGATACACACATAAACAGAGAATTGTCAACAGATAAATCTAAAATGGCTGAAAGACACTTAAGAAAATGTTCAACATCCTTAGCCATAAGATAAATGCAAATCAAAACAACTCTGAGATTCCATCTTATTATACCTGTAAGAGTGGACAAGATAAAAAACACTGATGGCAAGTTTTGCTAGAGAGGTTGTGGGGTAAAGGGAAGACTCCTGCATTGCTGGTGGGAGTGTAAGCAGGTACAGCCCCTTTGGATGTCAGTGTGGCGATTTCTCAAAAAATTAGGGAACAACCTTCCTCAAGACTCAACAATACCACTTTTGGGTATATACCCAAAGGATGCTCAATTATACCACAAGGACATGTGCTCAAGTATGTTCACAGTAGCATTATTTGTCATAGCCAGTACCTGGAAACAACCTAAATGCCCCTCGACCAAAGAATGGATAAAGAAATATGGTAAATTTACACAATGGAGTACTACACAACAGAAAAAAATAACTTCTTGAAATTTGTGAGCAAATGGATGGATCTAGAAAACATCATACTGAGTGAGGTAACCCAGACCTAGAAAGACAAATATAATATTTCCTTACTAATAAGTGGCTTTTAGATATAAAGCAAAGAAAAACCAGCCTACAATTTACAATTCCAGAGAACCTAGACAACAAAGAGGACCCTAAATGAGACAGACATGGATCTAATTTACATGGGGATGTAGAAAAAGACAAGATCTCCTAAGCAAATTGTGAGGGTGGGGATCATGGAAGAGGGCAGAAGGTGAGAGGGGAGGAAGAGAGAAGAGCAGAGAAAAATATATAGCTCAACAAAAACAATTTTTTTTAAAAAGGAAAAAGTCTATCAGACATTCAACAAGATACACAGGAATTTGACTTCTGAACTTTGCCAAGACAAGGATTGACAGTCTTTCAAAATTCCTGCTTCATAAAAAAGTCTGTCAGATAGTCTAGGCCTGTAACCCAAAGATTGGATGCCCCAACATTACAGAGAGAACAGAGAGAACTTGGGAGACAGTCTAGGGAGCCAGATGTCTATCATTTTTCTAGGTTTAAAAGTGGTTTGTACTGTACTTCTGGTTTACTCAGGTAATAGTATATCCTTCTGGAATCTTGTATGGAGTTAAAGACTAGGTAGTTATAGCTGAGTTTTCCTTAGTTATGATAAAAGATAAATTAGGGACAGAGCTTTGGATTCATCAAGACAGAATAAATAATAGTGTTTTTTCTCCAAATATGCCAAATACAAATGAACTGGACATTGTAAATTTAATTCTTACCTGATAATTGTTCTTATTTTTATAGTTTTATTATGTTAGAATTAAAACCTTTTCTTTTTATTTAGAGAAGGGGAAAATGTTGTAGAATATTCCTTTACACTGTGTGAAGATATATCACTGTGTTTGGTTTAATAAAAAGCTAAAGAGCAAATAGCTAAGCAGAACTTTTAGAGCAGTGAGAATGTTGGGAAGAAGAAACCCAGAGTCTCCAATCAGACATGGAGGAAGCAGAAAAGCAACATGGACCATATAGAGAACAAAGGTAATAAAGCCACAGGGCAAAAAACAAATTAATAAAAACGGGTTAATTTAGGTTATAAGAGTTAGTTATAAACAAGCCTAAGCTATTGGTCAAGCTTTCATAGTTAATAGTATGTCTCTGTGGTTATTTGGGGACTGGCAGCTGGGACAGAAAACTACATCTATAATAAAAGCATCTCTTGGACGCTCTATAGAGCACCAGAAATTAAACAGAAGAATCAAAGTAGATTTTCAAAGTTAATTAAAAAAAAAACCTTGACATCTGAAAAACATACAATAGAATATTTACCCCAAGGAACTGACTTTAGATGGTATCAAGATCTTTCCTGAAGTAGTCATTGTAACAAAACAAAAAAAAAGTCTCTTTCTGTACATCATCCTTATTTATAAAGTGTTTGGTACAATCCACTTTGGTACAAAGACACTCCTTAGTGTCTTTGGGCCAGAGAATCATAGGTACCAAACTTACAAACAAAACTGGTATAGGAGAGAGGTGTTGGATGGTCTTATATAGAAGGTCAAAACAACTATGATTCTGCCCAAAGGATCGTCCCTCCACACCCACCACAGAGCAAGCAAGATTTCACACCCTTCACATTCTGGGCATATTTTTAGTAAGAAAATAGTCCAGTGGTAGTTGGACAAAAATCTGGAGAATAAGAGAAGGTAAGGAATAAGGGACAGAATATTGCAAATGAATGACCCAACTAATTCTTAGAGGACCAGGGAAACTACAGGACGGATACATGCAGAGAAGCACAGACACCTTTTTAAGATGTGTCAAAAGCTGTGCTTGGTACAGAACTCATGGACACAACATAAACAAATAATCCGTGGACCTTCATGAAGTACAAACCAGTCTCAGCACTTAAAAGCATCTGGAGGCTTTCTAGACAAATGGGTGAGGACAAAGAACCTAGTTCACTCTTTGACCACTGATTTCTAATTACCCATTATGCTCCAGGGATGCTAGACCATGAAGACAACAGGAGCATCCAGGAGAACAAAGCTTCTTGCCGTGTGAAGGTTACTATGGACTTAAGGGAGATACAACTACAGGCAGTTATAATACAGAGGAATATATGTTGTGAAAGAAATAGTCCCTGTATTTCCCCCCATTATAGAAATAGTCTTCTGAAAAATCAGACAGTCAAGGTCTGAGGGTAGCAGCTAAGGAATAGGATTATCAGGAGTAGCTCTTTAATTTTTTCAATTGGCAAATAATAATTGTGTATATTCCTGGGGTATCACTGGCATTTCAACACGTTAAAGAATGAGTCAGAGTAAAGTAGGTTGCTGGGTGACTGAAACAGCAAGAACAGCCAAGAGTTCTCACACAGAGGGCCAAAAAAAGTGTACAGCAGCAGACACAGTCTATCTTACTCAAAGATTTCTGTGCACTTGTTTTTGATGACTAGCAAACAAGAACATCTTCAGATTGAAATTCAGATTCCTAATTTGTCTTCAAATTCCTCCTCGAAGCAATTACTAAAGTTGAGCAGTGACAGTCTCTTGAAATGGGACCAGATTTGCCCAGTCGCCCTGAGACTCTCCTGTGCTCTCTTTATGAAGATGCCCCTCGACATGCACCTACTGGAGCCTCACTGAGAATGAGAAAACATTGAGAGGTAAGGCCCGTAGGAGGTCAAAAGACCTTAAGGCCTAGTGAAGGAGATTAGCGCCATTATAAAGGAAGACATACCAAGTAGAAACCTTAACACACACCAAGTGTGCTTGCATCTTGATCCAACACTACTCAGTCTTCATAACTGAAAGCAATAAATTCCTACTGTTATAATTTACCTGGTTTCATGTATTTTGTTATAGCAGCCAGAACAGGATAAGCCATTTGCCCAATCTTGAGGCTGAGGTCAGTTCTCACTTATTTTACAGGTTTGTGCCCACAGTAAATTTTAAGACAAATTAAAAGTTTCACACATTTAAGTTTCTACCCAATATGGAAAATTTAGGGTAGTGTAAGAAATGCTTCACCCTGGTCTTTGTCTTTATCAGTGTGGTCAGTGAAGCCCCTGTATGCCTTTAAGTGTTGAGACCCTGGTCTATACACTTCCATGAAGACCAATGGATATGTTTACTTTACATTTATGAATTCAGCATCAAACATTATTCTTGATACTTTGTAGAGAGGAAATAAGCATTTTTTGAGTGAACAATTACAAGGCTAATGTGAGATGAGCATAAAGAATTTGGAAAATTACAGCAAAACCCTAGGATGAACACAAATAAAGGCCTGGCCAGGGACAGGAAGTAGGGAAGAAGTCACATCTACAAGGTCCGGTCAAAATTTTTGAGTTGAGACTTTATTCTAAGGGCAGTGGGAGTGTTTCAAAACGTTTTAAGAAAGAGAAATTGACTAGACTTGTGACTAGAAAGGGTTCATTCAGCAAGTGAACTGAGCAAGAACTGGGTGGAGGAAGAACTTACTAGAAGCTGTGAAGTGTCGCAGTTGTTGGGTGATCACCATCAAAGGACGTGGGCAGCAGCAGCGGGGAAGAGTGGATAAAGAGTTTTTACCTGGCAAAGTACCATGTGGCACGGCCGTCAGTCGGCAGAGAAAGAAGCAAGCCGATGCAACGGAAGTACAGGGAGTGAGACCTCCAATAATACTACATTCATCAGGACCGCATACAAAGAGGCCACCTTCTCTGATGACTTCTTTGGTTTTACGATCCCTTGCTTTCCTGGAGGTTCAGGTACTGTTTCAGCTCAAGCTTGCCAAATAAAATCCAGGAGGCTTTCTTCATTTGAATGTCAGATCAAACATAAGTCTTGAAATATGCGTATCATGAAATGTTTGACAATCCTGTGTCCTTATTTGTGAAGTGTACAATCCAAGCTTCAGTCCCATTCTTGTCAGCATTCTCCACCGTCACTTCAATCCCCCAGGAGGCAGGGCTTTGAGGAGGCTTTATCTTACTACTGGGCAGGGACTGGGGGAGGGGGGAGATGTTCCAGAGTGATCTTCTATGGCCCGGTCCTCAGAGTCATCAGCCTATAATATTCTCATGACCGAACAAGTTTTGGTGTAAAGAAACCATAGTCGTATTGCAATGAGCCAAACTAATAGACATAAAAGCAGACAGAGGAGAATGTGAAGCCATGACGGTGGAAGGAGAAGCGGAGTGAGGAGGCAGAACAAAGAAGCCCACACCTGACTTAGGTCAGGCAGAAGATTTCAAAGTCCTCAGAAGCTGAATGGGCCCACCATGGGGCGATGAACTGATTAATAATATTCCACTCTTTATTTGTCGTAATTTCAGTATTTCTGGAAGTTTACTACATTACATACGTGGTTTTGTTTTCAGAATAGCAAATGTTATTTTATAAAAGGGAAAATCAGGCAGGCTGTTTTTGTTGTTGCTTTATTTTTTTGAGATTATAATTTACTCAACTTTTTTTGCTTTCTTTTTCCTCCCTTCAAGCACTACCATAGAGCCTTCTACTCTCTCCTTCAACTTCATGACCTTGTTTTCCATTAATTATTATTGCATGTTTCTATATATTTGTATATTCATATATATTCTTAAATATAACCTGTTGAGTCCATATAACGTTACTTATATGTATGTTGTTTTACTTCTTGTTGTTTGTATGATGTGTGTGAGTGTGGTATGTGGTCATGTGGTGTGTGTGTGTCTCTATGTGGTGTGTGTGTGTGTCTCTATGTGGTGTGTGTGTGTGTGTGCACGTGGTTTGGATGGTGTGTGTATAGTGTGTACAGATGTATATGCCCATGCAGAGTTGAAAACAGGACCTTGGGTATCTTCCCTTCTATCTTACTGCCTTAAGACAGTTTCTCTAACTGGCCCAGACGTTTGCCATTTTAGCGAGGCTAGCTGGCCAGGAGTGCTCAGAATCCACAAATCTACCCCCTGAATGCTGAGATTACAGGCTTATCAAACCATGTCCAGCTTTCTGCATAGGTGCTGGAGATTTGAACTCAGGTGTTCTTGCTTGCGGAGTCAGCGCTTTCTCTACTGAGTCATCTCCCAGCCTGTTGTGCCTGTGACGACCGTTAGCTCATTTGTGCTTGGGAGACATGCGCTCTGGGAGCAGAACTGGGGGAAGAGGTCACCTCGTATGCCGACTGCTTAAGGACACAAACCTGAAGCCCCTGAATGAGAGCACCACTCACTGACAATGATGGCCACTCAAACAGAATCGCCCAAAGCCTAAAGGGGACCCAATGAAGACGCCCCATCTTTTCAGTTAGAACCCTCACAGTCTGCTGCCACCAAAGTGTCGACCCAGAAAAAGAAAAGGATAAAATGATCCGCTTTCTTTGTTGCTTTCTTCCCCTCTCCACACGAATTCCAGTAGGTGCAAGCTATTCTTTCCAGGGAGGTGGGGCGGGGGGAGATAATCATGACAAATTATCCTTTTTCCAAGTTATCATCATCTTGCTCTGTCCCTGTCAAATTGTTCCTTAAACACAGCAGTCTGCAAGCCCTGCACAGCCTCCCTGCTCCAGTGCTATTTATACCTTTTGGATCAAACTAGCACTTTTGCATATCTCAGCCATTCTGGGGGCTGTGATAATGAAGTGCACTGTTTTCAGTCATTTCCATCAGAGTCGTCTGTGGTCACGTCCCCGACTATCTGTAAGGACAATGTGTCCCACAATCACTTCCATCTAAATCTGTCGATAATTATGAAAGAAGGAGCTTAGGCTGATTTTCACCGGTGAAGGAATGGTTCATTTCCAAGCCTACGTGTTGCTCCCGAACAATCTGGAGGCAGCCGCACAACCTTGATCTGCAACTTCGCAAGGAAATGAGCATGGGCTTCTCTTTGTTCATTCCCTCGGGAAATGAACTGTTCTTTCTCCTAAGACAGACTGTTTTCTCTTCTAAAGCAGCATACTGTCTTTCTGTTGAGTCTTGACTTCTTTAGCTGAAGTAGATATTCACGGAAATGATACTCAAATCAAAAGGAAAGGAGGAAGGGCGAAGAGGAAAGGGGAGCATGGCAGAGAAGAACACATGATGCAAAGTATGAGGTTAAAGAGATGCTTCATCTTCAGTAATCAGCCTAGCAGGACATTGCTCTTCGCTCCCAGCTACTTTCTAGAAGAAATAGGACCTCAGGATCACTATGCTTCCCCGAGATGCTTTCCCCAGCTCCCAGCTCCACTTCCCAGGGCTCATTCCTCCCAACTAGGCTTTTCCCTCTGCCTTTACAAATCATCACAGGATTCTTTCTTTTCTTTCTTCCTTTCTTTCTTTCTTCCTCCCTCCCTTCCTTTCTTTGTGTTTGTGTGTTTGTTTGTGAAGGCTGTGTGTGTGTGTGTGTGGAGGGTGTGTGTGTGTGAGAGAGTGTTTAACTAGCATGTATGTCTGTGTACCACATGCATTCAGTCCTGGAGGTGGCCAGAAAAGATCAGTGGCTCCTACAGACGCTTGTGAGCCACCATACTGGTGCTGGAATTTGAACCTCTAGAAGGAGCAATCACTGTTCTTAAACACGGAGCTGCTGAGCCATCTATCCTGCCCCCCTAGGATTCTTATATCTAAAACATTAAAAATTATTACATGTGGCAATATCCAAAACAAATGACACTTTAACAAAACTTCAACAAATGTGAAGAATGAGGTGAAGGAAAGGAAAAACATTAAGAACATCAAGGCTGCTTCTTTCAACCCACCAGAAGTCTATACACATGGAAAATTCAAGAAATGTTCTGTCTGTACTGGAAACAAGTTGGACCCTAGACAATGAGTGGGGCGGTATTTCCTGCATCATCCCACTTCGGTACAGACAGGATCTCACATTGGCCAATGCTTTCCTTAACTCTTGAGTGAAGAATGCAAGGAACAGCCAGCTTTCACCTTCATGACCTCAGAAGAACAATTGGCTTTCCCGTTTAATTCCTACCCAGTGGGGCAGGGTTAGTGGGGAAAATATAGGTTATGGAACCTAAAGACCTGGGTTAAATCTTTCCCACTTATGACTGTGTACTAAGTCTGTTTTCTTACCCTGAAAATCAATAATAATGGAAAGCCTATGGGCATTATATGTTCTAGAAATAAAGCAAGAAACTCTAATCTCTGGCTTATGACTACTAACCACCCTTGCTCAAGGGGCCACCAGCCACCATTGTTCCCTTGTCTTCACCATTCAGCAGTGCTAACACTTCTAAAACTTTAACCTTGAAGATTGCTGCTTACCCTCCCACTCAAGTTCCATGGAGGGTGAAATGGAAGTTAAGTGCCCCCTTTTCTCCATGATTAAAATGTGTCTCTAGACCAAAATACTCACATAGAAAACAATGTCTGAAGCAGTCTGCACATTTCTTACCATGAGAATAAGGGAATTTATCCAAAGAAACAGAAAGGAAAGTGAGAGAGAAACTAAGGAATGGGCCCTAGTAATAGTGTTAAATAGCAAACCTTCAGAGAGCCCTTTCCAGTTAGCCCAAACTCTATCATAATGAAGTAAATGATAATTACATCCTATTGTACAGATAAGGAAACTGAGGCAGAAAGCACAGCAGTATTGTACGTCTCAAGTCTCATAATAAGTAAAATGCATGGCAAAGTTCTGGTTAATTTGAGCATGTGGTCTAGAATCAACAGCATTCGGGGGTGGAAATGAAAGGAACAGGCGTCTTTGGTTGCACAGCAATAGTCAAGCTCTGAAGCAGTGTCCACAAGGCTCTCCATGACCTGGCTTCACATGCGCCCTCCAGCCTCATAACCTGCCGCATCCGCCCCCCAAGCCACACCCACTCCTATGCAAGTCATTTACACGGCCTGTCTTGGTGTGCATCCTTTCATAGTCTGCATGCATGCTTCCCACCCAAGACACATGGAGGTGACATGCACACATGTTCCCCACCTCTGAGACAGACGGAGGTGACGAGCATACATGTTTCCAACCTCTGAGACATACGGAGGTGACATGAACACATGCTCCTACCTCTGAGACACACAGAGGTGACCTGACTCTTCCTGGGGCAAAGGGACAGAAGTTAAATACTTAGCGTGTGGTTTTGGTTGTTTCCTTTACCCTTGCCAACTCCCCTATCCAGACTCTGATTTCTCCCAACTTTGCTTGCAAACACTTTCTGTGTTTATTTTCTTTCTTTCTTTCTTTCTTTCTTTCTTTCTTTCTTTCTTTCTTT
>LOEQ01002849.1:255554-267052 GCA_001685075.1 Bramus lutescens | reverse complement strand
AGATAGATAGATAGATAGATAGACCTTTACTTTAATAAGATAAATGGAATGCAGGTTTTGTTTTGATTTTGTTTATTTGTTTATGCCCCTACTTGAGCCACTAAAACCAAGCAAGTCAGTATTGTAACCGGCAGGGTCTCAGCAGCAAACAGAATCCGCCCCAAATGGTTCATATAAACAGGTGTTAAATGAAAGAATACTCACAGAGCCGGGAAGGTTGGGAGCATAAACAAGGGTAGTGAGGTGGCCGGAAGAGTCAGAGGGAAGACACAGTGTCCCTAGAGCCTGGAGAGAGTTAGGAACCCCAGAGAAGGAGCCATTCAGCAGAAGCCACAGTTTGGAGGGGATACCACAACTCCCAGCATGCAGAGCAGTTCTCCATACTAGTAGGTCTCCTATCAAGAACTCCCATTGGTCACAGCCAACAGGAAGCTGCATGGCAAGGGACTACATTGGGGCAGCCCATAACGTCAGTCTCCAGTGCTAAGGGCAGGTCAAGATGGATACAAAATGAATGGAGAAAAGGGAGGAAAGGGTAGCCCTGTTTGTTTGTTAGATCTGTGAAAATTAACTCTTTGCTGCTCTAATAGCTTAAGCTTCCAAAAAGAAAATGCAGTCCAGAATTTCAGAATAATCCCCCGCATTAGTTACTTTTCTCATCACTGTGACAAAAAAACCTAGCAAAAACCATGTAAAGCAGGAAAGCTTTGTTCCGACTCACAGTTTGGCCCACAGTCCACCCTGCTGGGGAAGCTCGCCACTCTGTGGTGACAGCCGGCCATCAGAGACTGCTGCACCCTCTCCACTTCCTTCGTTTTATTCAGCCCAGGACACCAGCCCGTGGAACGACAGCCCGAACATCCGTGGTGGGTCTTCCACTTCAAAGACTCCTGCAAGCAATCATACATAATCTTTCAGCTGTTTTCTAGGTGACTGGTTCTAGATTCCATGGGGTTGACAATCAAAATTAGCCATCATGTCCATCCTGATACTAGCGAATAGCCTTCACCTTAATCTGGTCCTCTACCATCTCAGCACTATATTCTGTCTTTTGTGAGGGAGGTGTGTGTGTGTGTGTGTGTGTGTGTGTGTGTGTGTGTGTGTGTGTGTTGTACATGTTTGGGGCTTGCACATAACTTTGTGAGTTTGTGCACCTCTTTACACCCTTGCATGCCCATGCTGAAGCCAAAGCAGGACCAAGTGTGTCCTCTTCAGCTTTACTTGCTTAAGATAGGGTCTCTCACTGAACTGTCTTGGCTGGAGAGCCAGAGAATTTTCTGAGGGATCTACCTGTCCCTATCCCCAATGCAGGAATTGCAAGTATATGTGTCCGTGATTGGCTTTTATGTGGGGAGGAGAGATTTGATCTCAGGTCCTCATACTGCAGAGCAAGTACCCTTAGCCATCTCCCCAGTCCCTCAGCCCTATATTCTCTTTGCTTGCACAATCGCACCAATGTCCACTGTCCTACAAACCCCTAGGATCACTACAAAAGCTTACAAGGCAATGCATATTAAAAAGACTAGAAAGTACAAAGTACTATGTTCTAATTTAATCAACATTCACATGCTGTGTGCTAAGCTGTTAACAAATAGTAATCCAGAACATCCCTCAGGCAAGTTTGGTCCTTCCATAGTAAGTGGGGCACATCCTTTCTTCCAGAGGGCCAGGGCAATGTACAAAAGAAAAATGTCACCCTACATTTACTGTCAAAGGTGCAAAAGGAATAAACTCGATTCATTCTGCACCAAGAAAACTATGCTAACCTTTTCCTACCGTGCCAAGAGAATTTAGGTGATCTTGATAGTCTTATTCAAATTATGACTGATTTTCATATATTCTGCTGTTCGAGGAAAATAAGAACCAGTAGCAGGCTTCAGGCATTGACTATCGCCACTACTCCATTACTGCTGCTTTGCTGGCCATGTGCCAGAACACACACAACATTCTCCTGGGAACACAAAGCATTTCTAGAGCATTTCTTCAATTGCTTTTCCTAAACACTCCCCCCCCCTCAAAAAAAGTAGTCATAGACAGTTACCTTAACTGGTTCCATCAACATCCGGTCAATAATCAATGTAGTCTACAGTCACTCTTTGCTTCGTTGTTTACCATGATCACCTGCAGATTTGGGCCAGGAGAACAAGAGGCCTCTACTTCTGAACACCTCTCCTTGTGCCCGATCCTTGATGAAACATAACTCATCACAGAAGGAGAATTCCCTGTGCTGACTCTAGAGGTCATGGTTGGAAGTCAAAAGTCTTTGAGTTTTGTTACACAGTATCCTGGAGATGCACAAACCCCAAGCAGCAACTGGGCCACAGGAAGAAGGCAGGTGTGGAGGTCATAGAGGATACAAAGGTACACATAAGCATATAATGGGCTGAACCTCCAAAAAGAAGGAAAATCATTCTTCCTTAAAAGGGTATTATATAAATGAAAAAACATATACAATACTCCTGGTCCTGTGCCTACTTAGAGCAGGCACTTACCAAATAAATATACAGGTAACTGTGAGGCTAGACTACACTGTTGCATGTTGGAGGAGGGCCGCTTGTTGGTTCCTGGCTGCTCAGCACTACAATAATCACACAGAAACTGTATTAATTAAATCACTGCTTGGCTCATTAGCTCTAGCTTCTTATTGGCTAACTCTTACATATCAATTTAACCCATTTCTATTAATCTGTGTATCGGCATAAGGCTGTGGCTTACCTGGTAAAGTTCTGTCCGGTGTCTGTCTCCGGGGCTACATGGCTTCTCTCTATTCTGCCCTTCTTTCTCCCAGCATTCACTTTAGTTTTGCCCACCTAACTTTTTCTGCCCTGCTCTGCTATAGGCTCAAAGCAGTCCTTTATTAACCAATGGTATTCACAGCATACAGAGGGGAAACCCACATCAGTCACACAGTAGAAGGGGTAGCTGAAGATGAAAGCATCCCAATTGGCTGAATATTAGACTTGGTTCTCTCTGCAAGCAAGAATCAATTTTAATCAATGCTTCTCAGCTGGGTTAGAGAGCTACAATTTGTCTGCCTAGCATGCCTCCCTATTTCTGCCATTAATGCTTATCCTTTTTTTACATTTTTATTCATTTATTTTATGGGGTACACATGTGTGGATGTCAGAGGACAGCTTACAGGAGCTCAAATCTCCATGTCCACCATGTGGGACTTGGGGGTCAAACTCAGTTGTCAGGCTTGGTGGTGGCAAACACCTTTATCCACCGAGTCATCTTGCCAGGCCAGTACTTGGTGCTTTAATGAAAATAGTGTCTTCCCTTATAGCTGTCTCAGTTCTAGGGAAATTGACCAGTTGAACTTGACATCCCTCGAGAGCTGTGTGATTATCTAGACAAATCAGAGCTCTTCCCCATGATTCTCCAAACCGGAACCAAGTGATGAAGATTTTTTTTCACCCAGTTGTTAATGCTAAAAAGAAGTGGTCTATGATATGTCCATACCCAAATCTGAAGTCTTTTGGTGAAAATAAATATTCGCCAGAGGAAATGATGAAGAGAGAGCAGAAGCAAAGGGGAGTACATGAGTAGGAAGAGGCTGGAAAAAAACCTGAGTGCCTGGGTCTAGGCATCTTTAAGGTCAGCTATAGCCTCACCTCCTCGCTCTACACAGTGATATGCTTCCTCTCTGCTTGGACCTAATGAATGGTGTCAGCCTGCCCACCATGCTGAATAGCAAGAAGCCATTCCTCTAAATAAAGAGCAACTCAAACTAAAGAGCAGACTTTCCCTCCTGGTCATGACACAGAGAAATACCCCTGAGAAGAGGCCTCAGCGAAGACAAGAGAGGAAACATTTTTCCTTCTTTTAGTCAGCCATGACAAGTAGTGCCATGTCCCACACATAGATCTAATCCATGCCCTTAGTTTCATAGTCCAGAGCTGTGTCAATTGAAAATCATAAAATGGGGCCAGCAAGATAGTTTTTCTACATCTAAGCATGAAGATGTAAGATTGATCTCTGGGACTGACATGGTTGAAGGAAAGATTCCTGAAAATTATCCTCATGCTATATGTATGCAAACACTTAAATGAATACCAATTATTAAATAGATATAATTTTAAATAAATTATAAAATAAGTAAAGATAATTTCATTTCCATCAGAAAATAATAATTACATAGAACGTAAAGAGTATATGACTTTTTTTTTGCTGTGATAAAACAGCATCACCAAGGCAACTTGCAGAAAGAAGTTTTATTTGGGTTTATGGTTCTAGAGCTAGAGTTCATCAGGATGAGGGAGGCATGGCAATAGGTGGCTAGACCAGGAAGCTATGCAATCACTTCTTCACCCATCAACACATAAACACGAGCAGAGAGAGCAAATCAGAAGCAGGCAACAACACGCTATAAACCCTTACAGCTCATCCCCAGTGTTGTGCTTCCTCCAGCAAGGCTGCACCACCTAAAGGTTCCATAACCTCACACCATCACCACTAACTGGGGACCAAGTGTTCAAACCCAGAAGTCTGTGGGGAAGCAGCACATCCAAGTCACTTCAAAGCACATCTTTAAAGATGCCTGGTAAACTGAACAATGAACAGCTTCAAAAATAGTGCTTTCTCGCACTCTGTAATGTAGAAGACCAGTTTTGCATGTTTGTCTTTTGTATTATTTTGTCAGCCTGGCAGTGTGTGTGTGTGAGTGTCTGTCCATCTGTTTCTGTGCCTTATTTCCAATCTTTCAGAACGGGTCCTGGTGTCTTATTACATTTGAAATGACCAGTACGTAGTTTGTGCCACCCGAGACTCCCAGCACAAGTTTAACAATCCCTCAGCTGGTCTATAATAGACTCAATGAAATGAGTCCAAGTTCTTGGCTGTTACAGAGCTATCAAGTTGCTATGAAACTTCTAAATGCTTACCACTCAGAACTGAACTTCTCTAGTCCCAAAGTGAAACTCAACAGAGCTGGGCACAACAAAGGCCTGATTGTACATAGCAGAGGGGGACCAGGCATCCCATGCAGCTTTACAGAGCTGGCCAGAGTGACATGGTTAGGACAATGGAGTTACTCAGGGAGGTGAGGCCTAAAGCAAACGTGCCCTTCCAGACAGCTCTGACTGGCTCCTCGGTGAGTACAAGACCTGGCTTCACTGTGGTCCTATATTCTTGAGTGCCAGAGGACAGTGGAGCATCGTCTCCACCACCTGCCGAGCTCTGGACTCAGCACCTTCTAGGCTGCTGTTTTTATACACACACTCTCCTCTTTGTGAGTAGAACTTCAGGAAAGATGAAGGTCTGACTTGGAATGATACAGCAGTGTGTAGCTTAACTCAGCAGTTAGGATTACAGAACTGGCTGGAGCCATGGTGAACTCTCGAATCGTCTCACTCAGCACTTCTGTCTGTTCTTAACCTGCCTCACCTTGTTCCCGAGTCACCTATGAGGGTGATAATAGACAATAGGACAATATAACAGGACAAAAGAACCCTCTGCTCAAGTCAGCGGAGATGAGTCGATTGGCGCAAAAGCTGAGCTGTTCACCGCAAAGAGATGAAGAAAGTGAAATTCTGATGTGCATAAGTTGCTGGCATTTATGACAACTCCTGAACTAAGCAGCATGAACCGGAATATATATTGCTTACAGGTCTGCAGATCTTCTGGAACTGGTTCTAATTTTCTGGGTTGTGAAACTTGTGAAACTTGACTTGGCTTGTTCATGTGGTCCACAAAGGTACGATGTGGGATTCCCCTCTGAATGCTGTGAATATCATTGGTTAATAAAGGAACTGCTTTGGGCCTATAGTAAGCTATAGGTGAACAGAGCTAGGCAGGGAAAACTAAACTGAATGCTGGGAGAAAGAAGGGCAAGTCAGAGGAAAGCCCCACCAGAGACAATGCCAGAACTTTAGCCAGTAAGCCACAGCCACATGGCAATACACAGATTAATAGAAATGGGTTAAAGTGATATGTAAGAGTTAGCCAGTAAGAAACTAGAGCTAATGGACCAAGCAGTGGTTTAATTAATACAGTTTCTGTGTGGTTATTTCAGGGCTAAGCAGCCGAGATCCAACAAGCAGCCTCCTCCTACAAGGGTAGATCACCTAAGGTGTCTGATTTAGAAGTGCTTCATTCATGGCTACTACTGGGCTGGGCTGCTCACCAAGGGGTCAAGGTTGACTCATTATTCCTTAAGCTGGTTTGATCTCAGTCTCAGGACAGCAATAAAGACCTGAGAAAGCAGGGGTGTAGCTCTTCTGAGGCCAGCGTTGACCTTGAACATTACCACTGACAGTTCACTTGGTCTATCAAGGAGAACATAAGACTTCTCCAATTTGAGGAATAAGGGAAAGGTTCTAGCCCTTGATAGAAGCAGTAATAGACACACTGCAATGTTCAATAGTTTTGGGGAACAGAAAATTGGGGGCCTTTTGACAATCCACCTGGCTTTCTTTTTCCCTAGTTAACAGCTATCCAGGTCCTCGAGATCCAGTCCTGAACCATAGAAAGTGTCCCAAGATATATCCATTCTCTACCACTTACTAAGCAGGGTTCAGATCTCATTTTGTGTTTTATCTTAAATTCCAACCAATATTGAGTTGAACGTCCGTTTTCGGGTGGGAGAGGGGAGCATTAGGCAAGGAGTTCTTGAGAACATGGCATCTTTTGTCACCTTAGAAAAACACGTGCAACGTGAGAATGACAGGGCTCAACATTTGATTCATCCCATCAGTCACCATTCCATCAATGCTGAATGGCTACACACTAATGTGTGGTACATAAAGGTGTATATAAAGATAATGGGTGCCTGAATCGTGTCCTTAGGGAACTAGTACATCCATGGCAAACATTGCCATGCTCACTACCCTGGTTACCCTCAAAACTACAGCCATTCCTTTACTCCTTTCTCTCTTTGAGTAGCCCATGGGGTTCCTCAAAATTGCATATCTCATTTTATCTGCATTTAACACAAATGAAGTGTTTGCTGAAATAAAATTAAGTAAGCCCCTGGAACAGAAGAAAATTATCAACATTTAATGTAAAGTCCGCTCTTCTGAGACAGGACAGTTTGATTTACAGCTACCTTACATTTGACGGCATAAAAACACATAGAGAGGGTGTAATGAATCTCTAAGGCAGAACAAGGGCATTTTTATTTTTTCCATCTCCCTTCCAGGAGCATCTCCTCCGTGGTTGGAAGGGAAAAGAAGATAAACAGCAAACTAGAACACTTCCGAAGCTGGACTATCAACAAAAGATCTCCTCAATCAATTCACCGCCAGCAACAAAGCAGACGCTGCTTAGAAATGCTTCACAAAGAAGCCCAGGAGAGTGCTGAGGGGGAGACCCAGGAGACGCTCCCATCCCAGAGATGGGACCTAAGGCTTGTGTAGCTCTGGAGCCACGAACAGGTCCCAAATAGATGATTCCAAGGGGGCCAGACCTGCATTTCCCTGGAGGCAGTTTCCATTCCAGGAATGGGAGACAACCCCCTCAGCTACTCTCTCTGTGCTCTGTCTTCTCTGCCAGCACCAGGCCTGAGAGGCCATAGCTCCTAGAAGAACAAAAGGCACTGAGGAGAATCTCCGACCTGAACACAAGCCAGCACCATTGGCAAAGCCTACAGACTAGCTCCATTGCATTAAAGATGGTGCACGGCTAAAGTTCGAGCCTAACGTCAGCCCCACCTCACTGGGCCTGGTCCATCAGCAGCCTCGGTGCAGCCCTGAGCTGCTGCGGTCCTCAAGTGCAACTTAACCCACATACCTTGAAGTCTTAAGAGCAGATATTCCAAAGAATCTCTCTTCTTTTTGTATTTTATTTGTTTAGTCGGCTGACTGGTTGGTTGGTTATTGAGACAGACTTTCAATGTAGTCTTAGGCCTTACTCTGTAGACCATCCACCTGCTTCTGCCTTCCAAGTGCTGAGATTACAGGTACATGCCACTATGCTTGCCTGACTCTCGCTTTTAAGTTAATTTATTTTTATTTTTAAGTACAGACTAATTTTTAAAAGCAGTTTTAGGTTCACAAGTAAAAGTAAACAAAACTAAAATAGCCATTTTAAAATTTATAATTAAACTCAATATATACACCTTAAGTTCCTGTTATGAGTCACATGCTGGATGGAAACTTGCACATCAGAATGTGTTATCTTGATGCCAAAATTTTCCCAGTAGGTGAGAGAGAAATACACAGATGATTCCAAAAACAGGCAATAACCAGTGGGACAAGAAGAAGTAGAGAAGATCAGAGTCACCCAGAAAAGACACTCCTAGAGTATGCAGAGGCCCAGGAAAGTCACATGGGAGAGGCAGGGCTTGAACTGAACTTCAAGGAACTTTCAGTGGTTTCCTGTTGAGTAAAGAAGCCCTCAACCCAGGAAATGTGGATGTCCTTATCGGCCTCTGCCCAAACCCAAGGGCAAAGGGCCTTAGCAAAGGGTCCCTGCGGCTGCTTTTTCCAGTCCAGGCTGGCTTTATGTGCATCTTTGCTTTTCTGTTCTGATTCTTCTTCTCCCCTTTTCCCTGCTCTCACCATGAATGCAACAGCTCTTTGCAGTCTCTTCAGATTAAGTGGCTCATCAGATGGCTTCCAAACTTGGATTTTGATTTCTACTCCAGACGTTGCCCTGCCTCCCTGTCACACCTCTACCCGCCCCACCCTTGTGGGAGGTCACACAGACCTCACACCAGAACTCAGAGGTTCTTCCCTCACACCAGAACTCAGAGACCTTGACCCTCCTGCCTGCAAAAGGAATAGGAGGCAGAACCATTTCAAACAGTTGTAGCAAGAATCCATGAGATGTTGATAAAGGCTCTCAAGAATCTATTTAGGTGTAAAATAGGGGTACCACTCACCGATGCAGAATGGGTTGGATGTCCGCTGATCCAGCTGCCTTTGTCTAGTTGTTCTGCCCAGTGGGTGAAGAGCGCCAACAACAAACTGTCTGCTCCTCTTTGACCACCCAAGAAAGCACAAGATCAAGAAGAGACCTTGTCCCTCCACTTATAAATCGTCATGTAGGCAAATAAGAGCATGCTGCCCCAAAAGTCATTGGCTAATCAGATCAAAATCCCACAACAGCCAGGCGGTGGTGGTGCACACCTTTAATCCCAGCACTCAGAAGGCAGAGGCAGGCTGAGCTCTACAAGTTCAAGGCCATCCTGATCTGCAAGAACTACTTCCAGGACAGATTCCAAAGCTACAGAGAAACCCTGTCTCACAAAAACCAAAAAGAAAATAAAATTCCTCTCTATCAAGAGTGTTTACTCTATTAACATTCCGGTGTCCCTGAATGAAGCAGAAACAAGTGTCTGAGACAAGTGAGATCCAAGTCCAGAGAATGGTAAATTCATCAGATTGTAGGCAACAGCTCTGTTATATGTCACAAATGAGAAGGTGCCTGGAGCAGGATTTTCAGCATAGCTCAGGTCACACACTAATGTTTGTTTTAGTTACTTTTCTCTTGCTACAATAAGACACACCATAACCAAGTCCTTTTAGAAAAAGAGTTCATTTGGGGATCATGGTCCATGAGCACTGTGTCAGGGAGCATGGCGGCAGGCGGGAAGGCAGGCATGGCATTGGAGTAGTAGTTGAGAGCTTACATCTTGATCCACATTCAGGAGGCAGAAAAAAGAAACAAGCAATAGCATGGGCTTCTGAAACCTCAAACCCTGCCCCCAGTTACATACCTTCTCAACAAGGCCATACTTCCTAACCCTTCCCAAGCGGTTCCACCAGCCAGGGCCAAAGGATTCAAACATATCAGCCTATGGTAGTGCACTCTTATTTAAACCACCACAGTATTCTTCATCAATCTGAACATTTCTCATAGGCATTAAATAGACAGAGCTAAGGATAACCCCTACAGCCATCTTCTTAAGAAAATGATCAGACTGAGCCATCTCTGCCATTACGTGCTGATAGGCAGCAGTCCCTTCTCCAAAGGGAGCTGTCATAGCTTCTGTTGTCAGCTTGACACACTAAGAAATGGGCTAGCTCAATTGAGAAACTGCCTCCATCAGACTGCCCTATGGCCATGTCTGTAAGGTAGTTTTATTAATTGCTAATTGATACAGGAGAGCCCAGTCCACTGTGATCAGTAATATCCTCAGGCAGATAGGTCTGGACTATGTAGGAATGGTAACTGAACAAGCCAGAGGAAGAACGAATTCCATGGTCTGTATCTCAATTCCCACCTCCAAGTTTCTCCCTGGGCTTCCCTCAGTGATGAATTTGGTCACCATGCTTATCACACCAAGAGGGAAGCAAACTAGGCCAGAAGTCTTCTTGGGAACACTGAGAACCTTGCTTTTTACCAGGCCCTGTATCATGCTGAAGACCCTCCAACACAATAAAAATTATGCATCCATAGCAATCTCCTTACATACTCCCTGATCCTTTCTCCAAAATTAGAGTGTTTTCTCAGGGACAACCCTAGCCTTGGTCTATATTAAGCCCATTGACAAAAATTGAATTGATTCATGGATAAGAATCTCCTTTCTCCCCAGACCTCAAGCTCCGAGAGGGCCGGAGCTGCGTGTTACATTTGAGAACTGACTGAGAGTCATTCATGCGTTGTTTCATGTCTGCATCCATTCTTTTATCCATCTGCTCATTTATAGGGCCGAGGCTGTAAAGTGTAGACAGCTCTACCTGTATGGAGCACTGACTCTGCCACTTACTACCTGTATTTCTGTCTGTAAATTGGAAAAGTCACCGTAACTACCTTCTAGGTTTAGCCTGTAGAAGAAACAAACCAGGCGTATATACAACCTTCAATTATGATGAAGATGCCGCTATTGGTGATAACGGTTGTGGATGACGGTGGTAGCCGTGGTGCGGGTAGGGAGCTAGGGGTGGGAAAGCCTGCACAAAGGGGGAGGGTTGAGAGGCAAAATGCAAGTTGTTGCACATGAAGAACAGACAGAGACGACTGTCGACTGTCGGAGACAGCTCTGAATAATTCAGGCTAGGGTTGTGCTTCTGTTGCTGGGCTTTTAAAGATCTATTGCATTTGCAAAGGGATGAAGATACGCCGCCACCACTTCCCTTGCACTTTCTGTTTACACGGGTCAGCTACCCACCTGCAATTAAACCTCGAAGAGATTTCAGGAGACCTTAGCGCTCAGCAGCTTTTGTTCTAGCCATCCCCTGCCAGACTTGTCTCCTCCATCACCTGTCAACGTGTCACTTCCCTTCTACCTTCCCTCTAATGCGTTTGCTAAAAAAACAATTGCCAAAGCCTGCTTGTTACCAAGAGAGACAAGGAAGCAGAGAAAAGAGAGCTGGAGGTGTTCTTTGAGGAGGCAAAGATGCCAGCGTTCCCCTTCTCAAGGCTCTGCTTTTGACTGACATTGAGACCTGTTTAGAATCTTTCTCCAGAATCTAAAACAATAGCTCAAAATCGGTTTGGGGTTATTACAGTGGATTTGTTTGGTCTGCACATTTCTCTGTATGTTTCACAGCAATCTCTTGAGGGTTTCCGGTGGGAGGGACGCGTGATACGTGGGGGGGGGTGAAAGAATGGGG
>LOEQ01002849.1:230909-247672 GCA_001685075.1 Bramus lutescens | reverse complement strand
AATCTGCAGCCTCCAGGCTAGTGAGAGACTCACAAAAAGCTAGGTGACACCTGAAGAATAATCCTCAAGGCTGTCCTCTCTTCCATATGTGTACACAAACACCTGCACAACCACACACATATTAACATACATGCACAAAAGTCAATTAATTAAATAGTTGCCATTAATGCATAGAGAAAGAACCACTAAAGAGAAGCAGAATTGAAATAACATGGATATTTTTAAATTTTGAGAACATAAACAGAAATATAATAAAAAGCAGAAAAAAGGAAAGATATAGAAATAAATATAAATAGGCTATATAGTGGGAATTTCATAATTAAAACTCCAACTTCATGAACAGAGAATGGGAAGTTTGTGAAAGCTTATAGCCAATCATTAAAATTAGTGTAATAATAACAGTCAGAAAATTCTCAGGGCACTGAGAAGGGATGGAGGGAAATACTGAGAACAATCAATTATTAGCATCTCAAACTTCCACAACAGAACATAAAAATATATTTCTGAACATGGACAAACAAAATCATAAAATTATAGTATTTAGAACTTTAATTATACTCACAAAACATATAATAAAATCATGATTTCAAAGGAATTAAACTGGAGTACAGATAAGCCAGGTAAGATGGGATTTTGCCCTTCTCTAAGTTAGAATGGTTTTTCTGTTTGCCATTCAGATTTTACTTTGGCTTCTTAATTAGTATATAGAATTTTAAGAAAAGCAGTGTCATATTGTCCCAGACATATCAGTAAGTGATACCCCTACTCAATGGATCATTTAGAGTATCAGGAATTTAATGCCATGGTTGAACCTGAGAACTAGGGTGTTTTGGATCTAGGTTTTTAATTCTAAGATTCTAGACACTTGAAATGCCACTGTAGCACCAATACAAAATTAAAAACTCATGCTGCTTATTAATAAACATGGAAAAATCAACCATTCTATTTATCCACTCCATTATATGCCCATTTATCCCTATTGTTTTCCCATTTATACAGCTCTTTCATTCATTCAATGATTACTCAGAAAAATATAAGTCAGGCTCTCTGCCTGCAAGGAGTTTAACTATCCGGATAAAGGAAGCAGTGTTTCTGTTGCAGGAGGGGGTGCTTGTTGGTCCCGGCCACCCAGAACTGAAATAATCACACAGAAACTGTATTAATTAAATCACTGCTTGGCCCATTAGCTCTAGCTTCTTATTTGCTAACTCTTACATCTTAATTTAATCCATTTCTATTAATCTGTGTATCACCATGAGGTCGTGGCATACCAGCAAAGTTCCAGCACATCTATCTCCAGAGGTGGATCCATGGCGTCTCACTGACTCTGCCTTCTTCCTCCCAGCATTCAGTTCTGTCTTTCCCGCCTACCTAAGTTCTGCCCCATCAACAGGCCAAGGCAGTTTCTTTATTCTTAATGATAATCATAGCACACAGAGGGGACTCCCACATCATGTCTCTTACATCATTACCCTGAAGCTCATACTTAGTCTGAGTACAGAGAGACAACCAACCAGGCACCCAAGTCTTATGAGTGAGGGACAGGTGCACTGGGCTTTGAAGAAGTTCTTAGTCCAAAAGAAATAATTGCTTGCTTCATTTCACATCCTCATCTTTTGATTTTAAGATTTCACACTATTGTTTGGCACATTGAGGAGAGAAATGGTAAGCTTTCTTCAAGCCAGTTTTGGAAATGTGTGCATCTGAAACAGAGTAGTCCCTGAAGGAGACAAAACTTTGCTCAACCATGGAGAAGTTCCATGAGCTGCTGAATGTAAGCAGAGATTTCCTGTGCTGATGGCCACTCTCAAGTAATGACTCAGAGTCTTAATATTAATTATAAATGCTTGGTCCATAGCTCAGGCTTGCTACTAGCTAACTCTTGCATTTAAATTAAGCCATATTTCTTATCTACACTTTGCCACGTGGCTTGGTGGCTTTTCTCAACAAAGCATGCCAATCTTGCTTCTCTCTGCATCTGCTGGTGACTCTTCTGAATCTGTCCTTCATCCCAGCATTCTTAGTTTGGTTGTCTCATTTATACTTCCTGCCTAGCTACTGGTCAGTCAGTTTTTTATTAAACCCATTCGAGTGACAAATCTTTACAGTTCAGTAAAGGATAATTCCTCAGCATCTGGGTTTTTGCTTAGGTTTAAATTTTAGATCCTGGCCTTCCTAGTACCGATGACGTACTGAGCAGGATAACTAGATATCCTAGTTATGCCAACATTGCTCTGACTGAGCAATCCAAGTCCAGGGCCCCCAAGGAACACCTCACCCCTGGACAAACGGATGTAGGTGGTCAGTTTGGAGTTAAGCTTACTCTCTCAATCAATGAAGCAAGTGTGTGAAGTCTCGATCTGTTTCACTAATCCAGTCTTCTTTTGCTTACTTCTGTTGAGATAACTGATAGATTTCTTTTTTTTTTTACAACCCATTTCATGTGCCATAATAACAACACCTTATCCATTTCTGGGTAATATCAACATCAATAATAATAATAATAATAATAAGCCAATTTCATGACTATTGTTGGGTTTTTGGAGGTGGTGTTTTATTTGTTTTGCTTTGCTTTGCTTTGCTTTTTGAGGAGAGGTCTCGGGTAGCTCAAGCTGGTCTCAAACTCAGCATGTAGTGCAGAGTAACCTTGAACTCCTCATCCTCTTGCCTCTGCCTCTGAAGTGCTAGGATTATAGGTGTAAGCTATCGCTATCATTTGTGCCTTGTTGAGGATTGGACCCAGGGCCTTGTGGATGTGAGGCAAGCACTCTATCAACTCAACTACATCCTAATCTACCTTACATACTTTTTAATCAAAACCCCAACACCACAATCCCTTTTCAAAGATGCCAATTTACATACACATGACAAACAGGAAATTTCTGAACCTCCTTACAACCTTAAAAGATGACAGTTCCCAGACTCAGAGAAAATATACCCATATTCCTGAAAAAAAAACTTTGTATATTTATAATTTATTTGGAAATTTTTTTAGAGGTGGATTCTACAAAAGAAAGAAAGAAGAGATCTGTGGCAGAGGAGCGGAACTAGAAGAAGAGGAGAATGACAGGAATAATAAAAAGAAGTAGACAAAGGAAGTGAGGAGGAAGGAAAGAAGAGAAGGGAGATCTGTGAGGTAAGACACTAGAGCAGATAAATGAAAAACGACAGGACAGAAAGTCATGGAAGGCTCAATTAATTAGCTACTGTCCATTTCCTTGAGCGACCTCTAACAAATCTGTCCTTGTCAGTGACAGGAAATCTTTTTGAATTCTTGGCAAAGGGATATTAATGGTCACGGCGAGCTCCAGCACCTCTCCTCCTTGCTACCATGATGCTGGGAGGGGTTAGGAGTTTTTGGAGAGCATACAGCAAGCCAGTCTGGGTGGACCAGGAATGCTTCTGCCTTGTACACTGACAGGGCTCCTCTAGCTCACAGATTGTCAACCATCTCTCCTTGACTGGTACAGCGGGAGGCTGACATTTAATACCCCGAGGATACAGATGTTTGAACGCTGGTTATTGTAACAAAAGAAGGATCCAAACTCTGCAAGACCAAGTGGATCAGATAAAGCTGACGCCAAGATAAATCTATTTTACATCCATTCCTGCACGGGTTTTGCTAATCTATGTAGTTACAGCGTTCTCCCTGAAAGAAGGGGGAAAAATTGCCCGCCATGTTTCAGCAAGTCCATGTGGAGTCCCTATTTTTAATCTCCAAGGTATAATGTTTTAGGCAAAGGCCATTTTTATGCTGACTTTGTCATGAACTCTATTATGAGAGAGTGACAGAGCAAGAAAATGAGGAAGGTGGATGAGAGAGAGTTGGGGGGAGGACAAAAAGAGGCAGAGAGATTTCTTCTTGAATGGCTTGTATAAATGCAGGGGTTTGGTTTTTTTTTAAATGAATGAATTCTGTTCCATCATTGACAGAGGACTGCCTCTCTTCCAGTCACTCAGACACCTACTCTTCATTAGCCAGTATTTATGCTGCCAGATTGGACTTTCATATGGAAGCCTGAAGCAGCAATGTTACAGATGGCAGGAAATCTCTCATGAGATTGATAACGATGAAGAAAGATGCCACATTAAGTCAGAAGGTGCCACTGTTAACATTCCAGCTCAGAGGAGAATATTTCTAGCTAGCACTCTTCTCCAAGGGCTGTTTTTTCTTCCGACTTCAACTAAAATTCACCCCCCCCAGAAGTTTACAACCCCACCTCGTTTACACTTGCTCTCCTCTACTGTCAGTGTGTCCGCTGATTGTCCCCCTAGATGCTTAGCCTTTGCTTTCTTTAAGTGGCTGAGCTGTGGCTGCTGAAGGCCCTAAGATGGGGAAAGGGAGGGGAGAGAAGGTCTTTTAGCCCATATTTTCCTTAACAAAGAGACCACAATGCAAAGGTCCCTGGAAAAGCCTGAATGGTGTTTCTTGTGACGATGCAGCCCTCAGTGCATCTGCTACCTCTCAAGACAAACACTATGTTCATAAAAACCCCTGCCTCTGAGGCCTTGGAGAAAGGCTGGTCTCCGGGGTGCAGGAATGGGGGCTTGGGAAAGTCAGCACTGTTGGAGGGTCTGCAATGGGAAGCTATAGGATGGAGAAGGGGGACCTGCTAACTACCTTCTCCACAGAGGTACCCTGACTGAGGGAAGGCTCCCCGTGTGCTGCCTGGACATAGCCAGTTGCCAGTCAAGAAACACATGGGTCCTCTGAGCAGCTGGAGCTTTTCCATTATCGGAGAAGAGAAGCACATAACACATTTTCATAAGAAAGAAAAGAACAAGACTTCATTCTAATCTTTAATTTTCTTAGTCCTGGCCACTGATTTTATTTTTAAAAAAATCTTTTTTTTTAATATGAGGGCAGCCCCTCTGAGTATTCTTGACTTTAACTCTTCAGACATTGTAGAATCATCTAGATTGACATTCCTGACCACAATCTGCCATGGGATAATGCATTTGTACACTGTAAATATTTGTCACTTGTATTGGTTTCACAAAATGCTAATTAGTCAATAGCCAGGCAGGAGGTATAGGCAGAGCAACCAGACTAGGAGAATTCTGGGAAGAGGAAAGGCAGGGATGTAGTTGCTAGCCAGATACAGAGGAGATAAGATGAGAATGCCTTACTGCAAAAAGGTACCAAGCCACGTGCCTAAATACAGATAAGAATTAGGGGTTGATTTAAGTTGTAAGACCTAGTTAATAATAAGCCTGAGCAATAGACCAAACAGTTTATGATTAATATAAGCCTCTGTGTGTTTATTTGGGACTGAATGGCTGTGGGGCCAAGTAGGACAGAAACTTCCATCTACAGCCTCTGTAGCAATATCACTTTGCTCTTCATAAAGCAAAAATTCTGTCAATCTATCAAGCACCCTCCTCTTTCCTTCTTTCTAACTTCCTGTACATTGGCCTGTGCCCTGAGTCTTGGGTGTAAGTTCCTCCTTGTTCTTATTGGAAGCAGAGTTGAGCCTACTCTCTCTCCTTCTATTAACCGTAAGACCTCACTATATTGGGGCCTCTATTTACTGCAGTGCCCCTTGTTGAATAAAGTCTGCCTAAGTCTTTGCCAAGCATCCTGACTGTTGTTTTTTTATTATACAACCCAAACATCTCAGGCATGCAGGCAAAGAATGGGCTCTCCAGTTTCTCCAGGCACCCCAGTCTCCTGGGGGGAGGCAACCTGACACATGCTAGGGAAATGAGAGTGCATTGAAGTTTCTCTAACCCCTAGCACAATCAGATAAGGAACATGCTCCCTGCCTCCCCCAACTTAGAAAGAGTCATCCAGAGCAACAGACAAAATATGACATAACAGAACTTGCAAACTGAGCAAGTTTGGAAAATTTGGCTCTTCTCGGCCAACTTGGGAGTCCAATCTCAAAAATGCAAGCAGGGAAACAAGAGAAGGCCCTGTCAAGGGCCCCTGTGCAGCAATATCTGTGTATAAGCATTTAATTAGCTTCCCACATTTGCAGGAACTCTAGTCCATTTAAGACACTCTGGGCAGTTCCTCCTGGACCAGGCCAACCCTCTCAGAGCCTGGACATAGACTGCCTACCACCGGGGATGGATATTTGGAGAGTCTTAATTGAAGGAAGTTCCTGGTTTTATGTCTAGATGATGTACCATCAGCATTTCCTCACCCACAAAAATACACAGAGGGGCAACTAGTTCAAATAACTGGTTTAAATCCGTAAATTGCGGCACGGCTTCAAGTAACTTTTAAGGTCGTTCTGTGTCTATGGATAAGTTAGATGGCATCATAAAATTTTTAGAGCTAATGTAATCTTTTGCAGTAGGTTCATCTCATCAGCTGAGATAGGTTCGAGGCGCTTCCCCATCTCTCTCTTTCTTCTGATTGTCCTTGAGACCCGGGAGAGAATGACTGCTTTCTCAGCATGCTCACCTTG
Source organism: Bramus lutescens (assembly GCA_001685075.1). NCBI lineage: Eukaryota > Metazoa > Chordata > Mammalia > Rodentia > Cricetidae > Bramus > Bramus lutescens. The sequence continues at coordinate 241,256 of LOEQ01002849.1, read as the reverse complement.
GCGGCAACTTCCCCCTCCAGGCTGCAGGGTCTTGGATCTTTCAGTTTTCTTCTCTCAGGGGAGAGAAAGGATTGCTAAATATGGTTAATTTCCTGATTTTGGTTGCATTTCTGCTGTGCAGTCTAATCCTCTCCTTCATCCCTTTTGTGTATTTCTTCTAGAAGCTTTGGTCTTTAGTGACCTTCTCAAACCATTTCATTAAATGCCCTTTGCGTTATAAATTACAGTACTCTGAAGCTTCAGAGTTTAGCATATGAAAAAAAAAGCAAGCGCCTCTGTACACTGCCCTGGGATAAGGTATGATGAAAATTCCGTACAAGCTGAACGGTACTTCCTAATCAAATGGGTGTAACAGATGGCTGCTGGAGCAAACCATCACAATGGAAATATCTGCAGTTCTCATGGTAACGGAATCTGCCAGGTCTGAGGGATTTGCTGTTTTTCAGGACATCTGAGCTGCAATCTCTTTCGAGCTGTCTGGCAGTCTCCGTCTCTCTCTCTCTCTCTCTCTCTCTCTCTCTCTCTCTCTCTCTCTCTCAGCATGATGGAGATAGAGTTGAAAGGTGGAGTCTGATTTTGCATTCCAGCTGTGATTAAAGACCCAGGCATACATCCCAGGAGATGCGCTACATATTCATTATGCTATCTAGAACCTCTTTAGCTTCTGGGACACAATCGTCACACAATTACAACATGCTTTCTTCAGGAGTAAAAGGAGGGTTGGGATGAAGGAGATCAGAGAAAGGCAGCCAGGGAGAATATGAGGAATTAAGATGCATGAGATGCACCTTGTAATAAAGATATGGAGCCCTATTAAAAGTAGCAGTCGTTTCTATCCTGTGGCTGCATGTCAAGATGACTTAACAGAGCAGGATAAAACATCTGGCCTAGGGGGAGAAATACATGATGTCTGTTTCCAAACCATAATGTAGACTATGGGGAAAGTAAACAACAGATAAGCAAGTGTGTACCTTCCTGATGAGTAAACACACATGGAAGATTTCTTTATACTCCTCAGCCAGAGAGAAGACCCATCTCAAGGAGGAGGTTTGTGTGTAGACACCCAGCTTTTGTTAGAAACCTAAGGTTTGAGGTTAAACCCACAGGACTATACTAGAAAGGGGCTTGGTGGGTTTTCATTATTATTATTGTTATTATTATTTTGCTTCATGTTATTCAAAGCCTCCTGATTGTAGAACAATACACAGAGAAGGGGAAGTAATCAGTCAAAATTCTATTTTATCAAAGTCTTTTCTCCAAATCCCTATCGATTTAAAGAAATAAGGAAAACTATACTGCCTTCTTTGCTACAGTACCTGCCAGCAAAAACATGCATGCAGACACACAAACACACACACATACTGACACACAGGGCTGATTCACAGCTGCCTGGTCCCTTGGGTCTTTTTGAGTTTGAAGATCAGACAACATATAAGAATTCAGAACTGACTCAAAGTGGAAACAAAGACGACCATTCTTAGCCATGCCAGCAATGAGAAATGGAAAACTACAGGCTGGAGGCTGGAGCCCCCTAGCTCGCTTCCCCACCCATTGTCCTTGAGGGCACTACTGTTAAATACATATGACAGGCAAAGAGATGAAGAGAATAGATGCCGGAGAGCAATGATTGGATCTCCCTTTTCATGAGCTAGAATAGCCAGAGCCATGTAAGTCGGTGAAGTAGCACTTGAGATGGGGCCCTGGGAGGCACCATTGTCTCCCTTTCACGTGGCGCCTGAAGAACGTATTATATTATATAACCTTTATCCCAAGCCTGTCCTGCTTTGACTGGGACCCTCTTCCTTTAGAAGCCAGCAAATAGCAACTTGTGGATGACAATCTCCTTAACAAGCCGGATTAGTTGGTTTAAAGCGATGAACTGAGGCCATTTGTGCAGATGCTAATCAAAAGAGAAAAGGGGAGAAATTATAAAAAGCCTCATGCTTCTCCATCACTTGTAAGTACTATTTAGATAGAGAGCCGCACATCCCAGGGCCACATCTGTGCGCTGACCTCAAAGGCACACAAAGGTCTTTGGGGCTAGAAAGAAGGGAAGAAGGTTTGTGTGAGGCTCGTGGCTCTATAAGGACTTCCAAAGCATTTTCTTTCTTGGATGTTGTTCTTCATTTGTATCCCAGGAGACCTTTTACTTTCCAGCTCCTGGCACAGAACTTGGCAAGCAGAAGGGGCATATATTAAAATCTTTGATAGAGGACTGGGATTTGCTTGGAGGAAAGGGTGGCTACAAAAGGAAAGGGTCCAAAAAATACCCAAGCTTCAAAAGCAAATAAATGTAGTGGTATGGAATAGTCCTGTTTTTCCTCTCCATGGTAATAATAATAAAAAAAAACTAAAATTGCATTAAACACAGCAGTCACCATATCTGGAAAGATGCTCTGTGTCTTCCGAGATCAATGGCCAGGCTATGGCCATTATATGTCCAACTATGAAGAGCACTCCAAAACACACAGACACAGAGAGAGAGAGAGAGAGAGAGAGAGAGAGATACCCAACTGATGGTTTGAGTTGAGCTCAGGATAATTCCATTAAATAATAATAGTAATAATCTGCCTTTTCATCAGCTTCTCGGTGAGGTCCCTTCTTTTATGCCTCAATAAGATGCTGCTGACTCATGAGGGAAAATCACTGTTTCCTCTAAAATCTTCTGAGGATGGCATACTAAAAATCCTAGTCCATACTGAACCTGAGTGTATAATCCACATGAGAGAGAAAAACAAGTTGTGTTTGATTGAAAGTGAGACCCCAGCCCTCTGATACTCCTATATCCAAGGAGTCTGGGATGATTGAAAGCGTCGCCCCAGCCCCTGGCATTCATCCTTGGGGCGCCAATGGAGCAGAAAGCTCCATCTCAAGCCTCTTCCCCCTGGGAGTTGCCTTGGTCCAGACTCCACCTCCGGGAAAGCCCGTCAAGTGCTAACCCCAAGCCAGGGAGGGTCAGGACCACTCCCCCAGGCTATTTAGGCTGCTGCAGAGAAAAGAGACACATGGTTTGGGGGTTTTACGTGGTTCCCTGTCTCTGTCTCTGTCTCTCTGTCTCTCTCTCTCCCTCACCATGCTCCCAACCACCTGGTAGCACCGTATTTATTAAACGTGGGCATCTTTTATTCACTCTAGTTTGATCTGATCGGAATTATTTGAGTCACCAGAGAGGCTCATCTTAAGAATATTCTTAACAAGTTGCTAGAGAGACATCCAGCTCTCACATTCCAGAGCGAGTGACACACTCAGAGATGAACACACACACGTGTGCACGCACACACAGGTCTAGCACCTTCTGAGAATTTTTTTTTAACTACCTTAGAGTACTTGTGTTTGTTTTAAGGATTGTCTAAGCCAAATGCTTTCTGGCACGCTAACCTAAGAAGCTGGGGATGCCTGCTGGGATAATTCACCCAGAAACTTCTAACTGCCCTATAGGTTGGAGAAAAGTAGGATTTGGAATCCTTTAAAGGCAAACACAGAAGCAGGTTCTCTGGGCAGCTCTCACCCCTCGCTCAAGATCAAGGTTGCAAGAGATTTCCTTTCATACCCGAAGGTTGGAACCAACCTCAGAAATTCACAGCTATCGACTTCAAAACCACCCGTCATTTAGAGACAAAGTAAGCTCTTTCTCCTTACCCAGCCCATGTTACCTCTTAACCGTGGATAATTCTGTTGCTGTCCTACTGGCAGTGGTTCTTTCATTCTCTACGTACCTGTCATCTAGAACTAAGGAGTGGGGTTTTCGGAACATGGCGTTTGTTGTGGCTGCTGTTGTCTGACTTCTCTAGTTCCCTGAACTGTTCACAGCCAAAGGAGAAGAATGAGACCTGTTCTTTCAAAAGTAGAAAGTTTCAAAAGCTGGTCATTCCTTCATTACCCACCCCCTCCAGAAAAGACAATCAAGAACTGATCTGGACTATTTTGTCACAACTGAGGCTAATCAGCCTTAAGTAGAAACCTACTGTATACAACACACTTCCAAAGTACTGAGAAATTGAAAACACAAACTGGTGCCATTTTGTCCTCCGTGAGCATCCAGTCAAGCTATAAGCACTAAGAATGCAACTGGGTGTGGCGGTGCATGCCTTTCATCCTAATCCTTGGGAGACAGAGACTAAGGCATGCAAACAATGACCATGAAGAAAGAAGGGTTCTCCAAGTGCTCTTGTAGTCAAAGCAGGCTCATCGTTTAATGTTCCAATAGACATGTAAGACCTGATGAATTTCAAGGGACTGCATGTGAAATGTCAACAAATATAAGAAGGGACATTCCAAATAGAATGACATTAATGCTGAGAAAGAAGTTGTGGGTACCCCAAAGAAGTAAGTGAGATAGATGCAAGATTGAGGTCACACAAGAGGAAGCTGCATTTAATCCCACAAGTGTTAGGAACCGCCAAGCATCCCCAAGCAAAGGAACCTTATAATTACAAACTCTCATTCCACCGAATTCATGAAACACTGATTTGTGACGTATCCAGGGATGCCTCAGATAAAGAACACCCCAAGAATGTATTGCCAATGGACAGTCCTGGGCAATCAATCAGACTGCCACAAAGCACCCTTTGCCTCCTGAAAATGTGACCCTTTAAGAGTCAAAACAGCAAGCTGTGAAACCACTCCTATTCGCAATGCTTTTGGAAATGAATAAATCTTTCTGTTTCAATATTTGGCATTGTGACAAGACCTAAGAGGAACTAGAGAGATAATTAATAAGGGCATGAGAGGAAAGTGCAATTAAAAACGGCAAAGACTACCCTGTAAATAAGTGTTTCATACTGAGAAAGATTATTACTGTGATCTCTAGCCTCAGACTGAAATCAAATCACTCTGAAAGGGTAATTTAAACATTATGGGGGTGAGGGGAGCCATCATGGCTCCTATCCTCAAAATTGCAAGAGAAACAAGCCTTTACTCTGACCTCACTTTCCTGTTGGTTTAAGTCAACAAAATAATCACAGTTTAGTTCTGGTGGCATAACTTTCCCTCGTCTCAAGTTTTAATGTTTTTTTTTTCATTTTCTACCTGAAAGTGGTTAGATCAAAGACTTTTCAAGAAAGTTCCTTACTAGGGAGTTTAAAAAACAAAACCAAGCTAAGAGATTTCTCTTTGAGAACAAGGAAGGCACATTCTCTTTATCTAAGTAATGGCATTTGATGGAGGTAAGACTTTGCTGGAGCAAATCTGAAAGCAGGAATCCCACCTAGCTTGGTGATGCCTGAACTGGCAGAGTTCACAAAGTCTCCTTGATTGTGGAGGTTTTCCATCTAAACGCAGTCCACATGTTCACCACCCATAGGAGGACTTTAGGCTTCTGAATCTTTGAATTGTGCGATTCAAAACTAAATCATTTCCTGCAACTTAATGTCATAACTCAATGCAAAATATAGAAAGATGAAGTCACAGAGACATGCATCTCCAGAAAGAGAGCTCATGCCCTGGGCTACAGTAAGTAGAGATTTAATTGGACACAGTGGGTTTTGCTATTGTTGCAACATGGAAATCAGTTATTTTTGAAGTAGCTGGTGACAATTGCCAGCTCAGCAGGCACAGTGGTCAGAGAAGAGTTTAATTCCAATTATTGCTGAGGACAGAATTGCTTATCTCAATTTTAGATGTTTGTGAATGGCATCATTATTTTAATTACCACTGCTGCCATCACCATCATCATCATCATCATCATCATCATCATCATCATCCCACACTGTATTTTTCCAGAATTCTTTAAAAAAAGACAGTGGTCACAAAAGTCCATTGCGTATTTCCTAAGTTCTCTTGCTCTTAGGTTAAAAGGGGTTACTGAAACAAAAAGAAGATAAACAGATTTTAAATATCATTCCTGATACTTTGCTCAGGGCTGGAAAGACAGCTCAGCAGCTAAGAGTACTGACTGTTCTTCCAAAGAACCCAAGTTCAATTGCCAGGACCCATAAGGCAGTTCTCATAATCCTCTGTAGCTTTAGTTCCAGGGGCTCCAACATTTTTTTCTGTCCTCTGTATGTCCAGGTATACAAGTGGTGCCCATAGCTATATGTAAGACACATATATGTAAGACACATATGGATTCTAAACATCCATACCCGTATGATAATTTTTTTTCAAATTAAAATATGATGGGCTCCTCTGCCTTGAAATCCAGGGTGAATAAATGATGTGTTTACATTACAGTGCCACTATGCTCTCTCACTTATATCTGTCTTTGAAAGGATTTTTCAAAGGCAAAGCGGGTACTTTTCTATGGTGGGCCCTGGCAAGGTATAAGGTATACCACTAAGCAAGCAGGCCATTTGCAACAGAGTTAGTGCAAGAGGTTCATCGGGAGGATGGAGAGTGAACTGTCTCAGGGTGGGGACAAGAGAGACAGACAGACAGAAAAGTAGGAGGAGCAAGAGAAGGAGCTGTGACGGGTGTCACATAGCTGACAGCGGAAACGCACCTGGTAACAGTGGTGACTCGCAGTGGGAACTAAGTCTTCATCTATATTTCACTACAATGGTGAAAACTCGTGGTTAACGACAGGTCATGTAGCCCCCAAAATGTAATATGTTACTGAGTGCTCCTTGTGTTGTCAACCCCTTTGTTAAATCATCCCATGTCTATCAACATTGTCCCTTCTCTTTTGCAGAAGTCTTGGAGTATCTGTGGGTTTGACCCACCTTGTGTACAAACACCTTTCTGCCATATAAGTGAGATCATTGTAATGGCAGAGACCCTTCAGACATGGGAGAATCAGGCTCAGAGCTCTCGCCAGCATCGGGTTCTTGGAGTAAGGATGTGACAGTGCCCAGAGGGAAGACCGGTTCCTGGTTGATGGCAATAACAAGAGGACTTGAGCTTGAACTAAAGAAGAGGACACTTCATTAGAAAATGACGTCAGGGATTGTCAAACCTGAAGCTGCTTATTAAAAAGACTTGTGTAAGCCATTTGTAACTGTGCATGTTCCCATGCAGGGAGAATGGCAATTGTTAAAGCTGTGTGAGTTCACGGCTATTCTGGTCCACACAGAGAGTTGCAGGACAGCCAGAGCTATACAACGAGACCCTGACTAAGAGGGAGAGAGGGAGAGAGGAAGGGAGTGAAGGAGGAAAGGAAAGAGAGAGAGCGATCAGGTGGGCATCAGCTTCATCGTCCTCTGCTTCCTGAATGTGGTGGCTACAGTGAGGCCAGTTACATTCTGCTCTTGTTGCTATGACTTCCTCCTCACAATAGACTATACCACCTAAATCCGTGAGCTCAAATGAGCCCTTTTTCCCTGAAGTTGTGTTTGTCAGAACATTTTATTGTAGCAACAGGAAAAATAACTAAGAAAGCAGGTATGTGTGAAGTAAAGGCCCATTCTACAGGCAAAGAAAGTGAGGTCATACCCAGAGTCCAATAATTACTGCGTCACACCGCGGCTGACTACAGTGTAGGTGTGCTTAGAACCCACCTGCACTCAGTCCACGACACTTAGCACCTATCCACACACACTCTGCGGCACTTGCCTGGACTCCTGGTACGCTCCTTTAGTAAGTCAATCCTAACACATTGGGAAGACAAGGACCTCAGGAAGCCACTATGGAAGGAATCAAAGCCAGAGCGGAGACCTGAGAAAGAAAGGCCCTCAAGAAAGCAGGAGGATGATGCTTGAGCATTCAGACTCATGCAGTGTGCCTTTAAAAAGACCATGTCTACACTTCTATATTGCTTACTATCTGAAGCTAAGCCAGAGGGATGTACATAGTGAGATCTTTGTCTCCGTTCAGGAAGGGTACAGGATAAAGATTCTGCACCAGTAATCTTCCTCGGATTAATGGTTTCTCTTTTATCTGCAGTATTTCTCCTCAGACGTCTTTTCTCTGAATGAGTCAGAGGAATGCAAATGCTTGATGCAGTCCGCCTGAAATATTTAAATCCAGTTTTGCAATGTTTTGCAGGTTTGGTGAAGGAAATCACACACACACACACACACACACACACACACACACACACAATGAAGTAGCAGATGAGAATTACAAACACCATAGGCAACAATACAAAAACGTGGTATTTCAATTTGACAACAAACAAACTCATTTTTCTTCTTCCCCTTCTTTGTTTCTCCAGATCAACATTTCGATGCTTGCTGTGAGTGGAAAGAATCTACAGCATTCTTTTGTGAGACCCAGAATCTCATCAGGAATGTATCTGATGACACGGGGAGCTGGTTTTATTTTGTCTCCTAAATGACAAGCTCTCTTTATGCCATGAGCAATCCCTCCAGAAAGCATTCTCCACACCCTCACAGAGAGTTGGGCAGTTGGACATGATTTGTGCTCATCTTCCTGACTCCTCTTTATTCTCTTTATTCTCTAGTTCAAGCGTGGGCTTGCAGGCAGCGTCTCACAAGGAGACCTGTACGGCATTAATATTCAAATCCTCTGGCTTGGTCTGCAGTGGCCTGATGGAGCTTGCACGGAGTGCCCACACTGCCAGGGAACAAATCTGGGGGAATGCAGCAGGGTAAATTGGGATTTAGCTTCCATCTCCATCTTCGGTACTTAACATGAAGGCCTTATAATGAAAGGTCCCTTCTGAAGGCTTTTATTGCTGCAAGAAAGAGCTCCTACAATGTGAACCCAAGGACAGAAGGAGGCTTTCTCGTTTGCCTTTCCACCTCGTGTGAAAGAATAAGCTCATGCCTTCAGGACAAAGCCTTCTTTAAACAACAAAGTGGAGTGCCTTCAATGTCCACGAACATCTCCCAACATCAATGAGATTGTTGTTCACAGATGAAAAGGGGGAGGGAAAAATGTTGGGCATGAACAATTGGTCAGTATGGCATTATCCTCAAAACCATAAAGGCGGCATTTGAAATGTGAAACTCCTCGCCCTCCTGTTAAATTAGGATTGATGACTTCTCAGGGATGTGCAGCATCCTTTGACTTTGCTTAAATAATTTATAATCCTTCTCTATGTCTTGCTTTCTGATTTTTTTTTCCGAAGCACGTACCTGAATTAAATCTGGGAAAGCCTTAACACAGAGCACAAACACTTCTTTTTCTCAGAGGCTTCTCATCAATTGGTCTTCAAGAAGAGAGCATTCAGTAGTCACTGACACCTAAGACTGCAGCAGTTGCTACGCTGGAGGCTCAGAGATGGAAAAGACATCATCCTTGCTGTGAGAGAGCTATCGCCTGGCAGAGAAAAAGAAATCAGTATCCGGAATTTAATGCAGCAAATGCCAGAGAAGATGAGAGGACCAGTCAAGAGAGCTAGTTGCTTTTTTTTTAAATAGCCATTTGAGTTGAGCCTTAAGGAGATTAACCATTGGAGAAATGGGCACAAGAATTAAAACAAGAGGTTACAGCTGAGGTCACAGATCTCTGGAAAATGAAGAATGTGTCTTGAAATACAACTGCCTCCAGGAACAACAGCAACAACAAAAGTGTGTTGGCTTTTCTGGGCCATATTATTGTGGGTTTCTGTTACCCATACCCCCTACTGATCAAGAGGTGATGTCAACACAGGGCCTCTTTTAGATATACAGACTACAATCTCTTCAAGTAAAATGTTAGCAGCCCTTGTGCCTGCATTGCAGGCATCTCCACACCCCACTCCCTTCCCAGAAAGCAACTCAGGGAATTAGATTCTCATGGCTTCTTGCAGCAGCAGACATGAATCCAGGAGCTCCTGGAGTCCTATTCAACAGATTACCAATTACAATCAACAAAAGAGACGTGGCTGCCTGGACAAGAATTCCTTTATCAAAGAGTGTCAGTCAGGCTCTTGCTTTGCATGGGGGTATCTGCTGTCAGAGGAATAAACATCACTGAGAAACGGTCATCAATGCGTACTCACTTGGAAGGAACCTGTTAGCTCCTGTGAATTCTGTAGAACTGAATAATGATCAAGGTACATAGAATCCCAGGGAGTGGCTACAATTTACCCACTGGATGCTCTTAGGGATTCAAAACCTGATCCACCAACCTGTGTTTGAATCCTCATCTATGCTATAAACAGGTGTTATGTCTATGAATACATCCTACCCCACCCCCTTTACACCTAGGGCAGCTTGCAACAGGGAAGAGTTTCTAGGGTGTACATTTAGATGAGATGGAGCCTCATTTTCTCTCTAAAATGATTTTTAGGCTGTGCATCACACAGTGTGAAAAATGACTAAGTCCATTCATGCATCAGACAGAATAATTCTGGCCAAGTTGATGCTGACAGTATTTTAAAAAAAAAAATGATGGAGGAGCCTGGCCTTGCTGTTGTCATTTTAATTGTCACTATGAGTGACAAAAAACGCACTTCCTGCTCCTGCATCTTTCAGCTTTGTAGTATCTGAGATGAGTCTCTTGAGAGTGAGAAGGGGCGGGGGG
>LOEQ01002849.1:206279-222296 GCA_001685075.1 Bramus lutescens | reverse complement strand
GAGTTTTGTGCATAGTGATAGATATGGATCTATTTTCATTATTCTACATGTTGATATCCAGTTATGCCAGCACCATTTGTTGAATATGCCTTTGTTTCATTTTATATTTTTTGCTTCTTTGTCAAAAATTAGGTATTCATAGGTGTGTGGATTGATATCTGGATCTTCGATTAGGTTCCATTGGTCCTCCTATCTGTTTTTATGCCAATACCAGGCTGCTTTCAGTACTGTAGCTCTGTAGTAGAGTTTGAAGTTAGGGATTGTAATGCTTCCAGAAGTTGTTTTGGCTATCCTGAGTTGTTTTTTTTTTGTTTGTTTTTTGTTTTTTCATATGAAATTGAGTATTGTTCTTTCAAGGTCTGTAAAGAATTTTGCTGGGATTTTGATGGCCATTGCATTGAATCTGTAGAGTACTTTGGGTAAGATTTCCATTTTTACTATGTTAATTCTATCTACCCAAGAGCATGGGAGATCTTTTCATTTTCTGATGACTTCTTCAATTTCTTTCTTCAAAGACTTAAAGTTTTTGTCATACAGGTCTTTCACTTATTTGGTTAGAGTTACTCCAAGATATCTTAGGTTATTTGTGACTATTATGAAGAGTGATATTTCTCTGATTTCTTTTTCAGCCCATTTATCATGTGTAAAGGAGGGTTACTGATTGTTTTTGAGTTAATTGTGTATCCTGCTATATTACTGAAGGTGTTTATGAGTTGTAGAAGTTCCTTGGTAGAATTTTGGGGGTACTTATGTAAACTATCACATCATCAGCAACTAGTGAAAGTTTGACTTCTTCTTTTATGATTTTTATCCCCTTGATCTCCTTTTGTTGTCTTATTGCTTTAGCTAGAACCTCAAGAACTATGTTGAATAGATATGGAGAGAGTAGACAATCTTGTCTTGTTCCTAATTTCAGTGAGATTGCTTTGAGTTTCTCTGCATTAAGTTTGATGTTGGCTGTGGCCTTGCTTTATATTGCTTTTATTATGTTTGGGTATGTTCCTTGTACCCCTGCTCTCTCCAAGATCTTTATCATGAAGGAATGTTGTATACTGTCAAAGGCTTTTCCAACATCTGATGAGATGCTCATGTGGGTTTTTTTTCAGTTTGTTTATACAGTGGATTACATTGATAGATTTTTGTATGTTATATATTGAACCATCCCTGTATCTCTGGGATAAATCTGACCTGACCATGCTGGATGCTTTTTATGATGTGTTCTTGGAGTCCATTTGCCAATGTTTTATTAAGTATTTGTGCATCAATGTTCATAAGTGAGATTGGTTTGTAATTCTCTTTCTTAGTAATGTCTTTGTCTGGTTTGGTTATCAGGGTAATTGTAGCCTCACAAAAAGAGTTAGTCAATGTTCCTACTGTTTCTATTGTATAGAACAGTTTGAAGAGTATTGGTATTAGCTCTTCTTTGAAATCTTGTAGAATTCTACCCTGAAACCATCTGGTCCTGGGCTTATTTGGCTGCGAGACTTTTTGTGACTGTTTCTATTTCTTTAGCAGTTAGAGGTCTATTTAATTTATTATCTGGTCTTGATTTAATTTCAATAAGGGATATTTATCCAGAAAGTTGTCCATTTTCTTTAAGTTTTCCAGTTTTGTTGAGTACAGGTTTTCAAAATATGACATAATGATTCTCTAGATTTTGTCCATGTCTCTTGTTATGTCACCCTTTTAATTTCTGATTTTGTTAATTTGGATACTTTCTCTCTGCCTTTTGGTTAGTTTGGATAAAGGTTTGTCTATTTTGTTGATTTTTCTCAAAAAGCAACTCTCTATCTCACTGATTCTTTGTATTGTTTCCTTTGTTTCTATTTGGTTGATTTCGGCTCTCAATTTGATTATTTCCTGCCGTCTAGTCCTCCTGGGTGAGTTTGCTTCTTTTTGTTCTAGATTTCTCAGGTGTTCTGTTAACTCTCTAGTGTGGGATTTTTCCAGCTTCTTTATGTAGGCATTTAGTGCTATGAATTTTCCTCTTAACACATGGAGAACTTTCAGGGGTTCTTGCTCCATCAAACCACATTAGCCTGAAAGGAATCCACAGGTTTCTATCCTCTGCAGAAACAAAAACAGGACCTCTTTTCCAAAGTAACGTAGCCTTAGACTCAAAATTTGAAGTCAAGATACCTTTAAAATATATATTTTGGTTTAGCTTAGCAGCCCCTAGAATCAAATGTCTCTCTGCAGTTAACAAATTCAATGAAAATACAATTATATATATAATCCAGACTCTGCATATTTTCCATCTTTATGTTGCTTTTTCTTTACTCCTTTAATCTATTACTGTCTGTGCTCTTTTATATTACTTTTACTGTCTCTTTAAAGACTTTGTTTTGTTTTTTAAACCATTTACTTCTTTTTATTTATTACTCTTTTTCCTCTCTCTCTCCAGCTGTGTACATTTTTAAACACACTGTGTCTCTTTCAGAGGTCTTTATGTGTCAGTCTGTCCTATTGTTTATCTGGAATCCTTTTCTAATAAACAAAGTTTTAAAATGGTAAGCAGTGTGGTTGCAGCAGCCCTGGAAGATGGCTCCACCTCTCTTGGCTTTTCAATATGGCAGAGGTACATTTACCACCAGCTCTGGGAACCATGTTCACTACCTCGCTCCAGAGACACAGCAGGTTTATGTCACCATTAAGCAACTAGTAGCATGCTTTCACAAACCCCATTTAAGTGCAGGACCTCCCAAAAGAGCCAGAGCCATTTATGCTGCCAGCATGAGCCAGGATGCCATCTCTTAAAGATGTCACACAGTTTTTGCTGTTAATGCTAAGTCAGAAAGCCTTCTCTTAAAGGAGCCACACCTCTGCTTGCCACCAGCAAACAGCCTATCTGAAAATATGTGGCTACCAAGAAACTCCAATTGACTCCCGTTTTTGTGGGTTTAGAAGGCCCCTTTTGTAAATTTTTCTTAGGCTTTGTGTAAATGTACATTGTCCCAATCGGTGTCATTAGTCTGGGTAGATGGGAAACGTAAGTGTGGTCTCTAGTTACAGTAGACAAGGCTGGCCTCGAATTTATAGAGATCCACCTGCCTCTGCCTCCTTGGGTTCTGAGATTAAAGGCATACACCACTATGCCTGGCTTGCTCAGTCACATTCTAAGGAATCAAGAAGGAGTGCACTTGGGCAGCAGATATGACTTTCAAAGCCCATTCCCAGTAATTTCCCTGTACCAGCAAGACCACTCTCTGGGGTTCCAAAAGCAGTAATGTCAGCTATAGATCAGATGTTCAAACACACGAGCTTGTGTGAGACATCTCAAATGCAAATTATAACACTGTAAAAGGAAGATAGTGACAGCCACCCAAGAATATTTTAAGAGCTATTTTATTTGATACATCAGTAATTAGCTTTCTATAAATGATCCAGTAATAAATCTTTAAAGTGTTATGAGCCATGTAGTCGTCCCTGTGGCAACTCTGCCTTTATAGCAAGAATATATCCACAGATATATTTAAAGAAATGAGTGTGACTATGTTCTAATAAAGCTTTATTTATGAAAATGGATATCAGTCTAAGTTGGTCTGGTATTGAGTAAAAGCTCAATTTTGCAATTATTGTAATAATATAATAGCAAATGGCAGTCAACAATCATTCTTTCACACAAAATTGCTCACAATTGGTGGCCTTCTCTACCATGCTTGTTGACTCGGTAGGTTATACATCTATTATTTCTCATGATCTATGTGCCTCAAGTCTATTGACTTAGCAACATAGTGCAGCAAGAAAGCTCTCTGTTTCTCTAATTAGATGATCCATCACACATTTAAATTGCCTTATTCATACGACACGAAGAGGAGAGGGTCAGCAAGAAGTTCCACACGATGAATAAAACCCAGTGCTGGAGGAATACACAACGGGAAATGAGTAACCGCTATGATTTTCTGAAGTGAGTGTCTGGCCTCATTGTTGAGCATTCACTTACAAGCATTTGCTCCCATCAAAATGATTTCTTTATATTACAATCACCTTTTTAAGCTTTCTTCTGCACATCCATGCACATGTGTGGTGCTCAGTCATACTAACACATCCCAAAAGGCCCAGGCACAGTGGGCCACACCTTCAATCCCAGCACTGGGGAGGCAGAGACAAGGAAGTCTCTATAAATTAAAATCTAGCCTGATCTACACAGAAGGTTCCAAGCCAGTCATGGCTATATAGTGAGACTGGTATAAATAAATTGTGAAAATAAATAAACAATAATAAAATGTATATCAAGATGCACAGAACAATGCTGGAGTTAAATGATCACTCTTTTCACTGAGTTAATAACTAGGTAAAACTAATTTAAATCAAGATAAATTAGTGCATTTGGAGTAGAGAAGGAATGAGTGAGTGAATGAGTGAGTGAGTGAGTGAGTGAGTGAGTGAGTGTGTAAATGAATGAATGAATGAATGAATGGCAAAAAAGACAAATTAGAGAAGTGTAGACAAGGAACATGGCTATCAAGAACTCAGCCTTCTCAAATGGAGTGCTGGCTGGGAAAGAGAAGGACAAGGAGGCCTTTTCAAGAGCCTGCACATACACTCAGCAGAGTCCCCCAATTCAGAGTCAGGTCCATAGCTGTAAGGAGGCTTTTAGCACATCAGCATGAATACCACTCCCGTTCATTGGTAAGACAGAGACAGAGACACAACGCTTGCTACATTCTAAAATGCCTCCCTTTGGCACTCTGCCTGTGGCCCTAATTCCACTTCTCCTGTACACAGATGCATCCTCCTCTTAACTCAGCATTCTCCCTCAAATTTGTATACTAAAAAGAAACCACTCTTTCATTCTGTAGGATGGCTGCGGCCCCCGTCAATATGCATCAATCAATATGCGCATTACCCAGAATGCCAAGCAACCACCCTGGGAAAAGAAAAACAAATTAAAAAAAAAAAAAGAGAAGCTGACATTTTTCAGGCTTTTGGTAGAAAGAAATACCCACCACCATACTATCTGTCAACATGACTGAGTTCATGAATGACCCACAATCTTACCCCTAGTCCATTTGTATGAAAGAATTTGCATTTTAAAAGTATGACATGTTTTTTTAATATCTGCGGACTTTATTCAAGGCTAGATGAATATTACCTGGATATTCAAATGTGCTATATATTCATTCATGTGATGTTCTCTCATGATAAAATGAAATAAAGCAGCAATCTATTTTTCAAAGAGTTTGGGGAAGTAGAAATGTTGCATGCAGTTGGGGAAGACTGCTATCAAGACTAAAAATAAGATGCTAGCATCCATCATACTACCAGATACTATGGATCTGGATATATATACAATCAAAGCTACTATCTTTGCATAGTTAATCTCAAATATCCAAGGCCAAGATTGAGGTCCAAAGGACAGAAATGTCTCTGGCTTGTTTGTCATGCTACTGGTGCCACCAACAGTTTTTTAACCTGAGACGTCAGTGCTTAATCAAGCAAACAACACTTAGCCTTTCACACCACTTTCTACAAGGAAAACGTCTCATATTATCCAACAACACACAGTGTCTCCGGCTGGAGAGATGGCTCAGCGCTTAAGAGCACTGACTGCTCTTCCAGAAGTCCTGAGTTCAATTCCCAGTAACCACATGGTGGCTCACAGCCATCTCTAATGAGATTTGGTGCCCCCATCTGGCCTGGAGACACACATGGAAGGAATGCTGTATACATAATAAATAAATAAATCTTAAAAAAAATACACAATGTCTCCCATCCACCCCATTTTGCAGGACAGGGGTTGAGAACTTTAGAGAATGGAGTTAAGAAATCACAAAGTGCCAATCATAGGAAGTCAAGTTTGAGTTTCAACACTGTTCCCTTATCTATGGAACCCTGACCAAGTTCCTGCTGTTTCTTCTCCTTGCTGGTATGTGTGCCTATTCTGTTGTTAGTGCGCTTTTGATCATAAGAAACCTATCATCCAGGGGACAAGAGAAAGAAGAACAGATGCACTCACCGGCAAGGACCAAAGGCAGGCAGGCAAAGGGACCGTGCTTTTCCTTTGCCAATCCTTTTATCTTTGCCTATGCTCTGAAAGGCTTTCCTCCTTAGTCCCTTCTTCCTGGAAACACCTCATACATCTGCCTAGAGGTGTGTATTTTAGTTGATGTCACAGTCATCATATTGACAATCATCATTAACTATCATAAAACCCCAAGAAACAAATGGAATCTACTAAAGAATGAAAGGCACCGAAGACCTTTAGGGATGAACGTTCACCTGCCTTTCAGAGGAATGGGTCTTGATTTTTAGCAGTAAAATGGTAGCATGTGGATTGGAGAATATCATCCTGACATTAAAAAAATGCATAAAAGGCCCTTCTGACTTTCATGAACTTCCCAAATGTAACAAAGTCTGTCTCTTCATAACTGATTCCAAGTCCTTGGGGAAACTGAGGTAGTTTAGCAGCTCACTGATTCCTGCCTTCCCTCTTGTCTGCTGTGATTCTTCATCAGAAGTAAGCACATCACTTAGCAGTCTTGCAGCTGAGTGGTGTCTTAGCATACTGAAAAGCATGCCTAGAAGGGAGATGCTAAGGCATTTTTATTGTCTGGTCCTTAGGAGAATGCAGGCAAGCATCCAGGCCATAAACAAAGAGGAAGATTGGTTCTGATGTCAGGTAAGTAGTTACACTGGATGCCAAAGAGAAATCAAATCTTCAGTGGAAGACCATGATTACACATTTCTCTGCCAGGGACAGAAAGAACCAGTCAACAGACATATTTATTCCTCTCTTTCATTTAGCTTCACAAACGCCAATGTTCCAAAGGTGCCCTCGTGAATGAATTTCCTCCAAATGGCAAACTCTAGGTAAAGAAGACTTACCAGAGCATAGTAAACACTAAAGAAAAAGGTACCTTTTTTCCTCAAAACTATTTCCAAATACCATGTGAAAACTCATTGATGTACTCAAAGTGGTCTAGAAATTCTCTCTAGAGTCAGTTTTGTTGTTGTTGCTGCTGCTGTCACAAATGCATGAAGTTTAAAGGCAAGCATATCTCAATGTGCTCAGCAACCTTCTATTCTGAGTCCCCATGGAATTTAGATACATTCTAAGGTTCCCAACTGCAGCCCAAATCTAACTCCTGCATTAAGTCTATGACACAAATAATAAAGATACGGGAAAGGCAAAGACCTCCAAAGGACAAACAGAAGAGGGATTCCACTGCT
Organism: Bramus lutescens; assembly: GCA_001685075.1. Taxonomy (NCBI): domain Eukaryota; kingdom Metazoa; phylum Chordata; class Mammalia; order Rodentia; family Cricetidae; genus Bramus; species Bramus lutescens. Next base: position 215,123 of record LOEQ01002849.1, on the reverse strand, counting down.
GTGGTCACCAGAGTAACTTCCCAGGAGTTCCTTAGGAATAGGAATGGAATCTACCAAGTGGGATTAGACCACGCCATAGAAGGGCAAAGAGATAAGATGAAGACTGAGAATTGAGAAGGAGGAGCCTATGGATGGAAGGAAGCTATTCACTCTTAACCTTCCACACTGTCATCTTCCAAAACATCCAACACAGACTCTCAGGCTATTACCAAGTCAAAATGTGACACTTGAAATTCTTTCATATTTATGAATTTATCTAAGAATCACAAAATAACTCAACTTAGAAAGTTAGGTGATAGTGTTCAGACTTTTCAACAACTTCAAAGTGCTTTCAAAACAGAAGAAAACTAGCCATGCAGCAGTTTAGATTCTAAACCATTCAAAGCCTGTCATTACGGGTGTCATAAGAAAGGGGGGCTCATTTATACGGTGCAAATAATATTAACAAATCATTAGACATTCTGGAAAAATATAGACAAGATGCCAACAAAATTAGAGGTAAAAGGGTATCTTTGTCACAGACTACAGTGAAATCTAGACCACTATTAGAGAATATTTTACAATGTATGCTCCAAAAAGCTGGAAAACATAGAAGAAATGGATGAGTCTCTAAGTATGTATCATCTACCAAAAGTAAAGCCAGATACAGGCAACTCAAACAGATCCACCGTGTGCAATGAAATCACAGCTGTCATCAAAAGCCTCTCCTCCAAGAAAAATCCAGGACCGGAGAGGTTGGCTACTTGAATGAAGTCAGTCAAGAGCTTCTCTGTCTGCCTGTCCGGACCTCTCCTCACTCACTGGGGGAAGCCATGTTCTAAGGACCATCTATCTCTATAGGGGTCCAAGTTGCAAGAACCTGAAGACTGTATCTTTTCTTTAATTTTAGATTTATTTATTTTTATTTTATGTATGGCTGTTTTTGCCTGTGTGAATATATGTACATCGCATGTGTACTGGGCTCCAACAAAGATTAGAAGAAGGCACCAGATCCCTTGGAACTGGAGTTACAAATGGTTGTTGGCTGCAATGTGAGTGCCAGGAACTGACTTTGGGTCTTCTGCAAGAACAGCAAGTGCTCTTAACCCTGAACTGTCTCTCCAGCCTGCATACCTGTATCCTGACATCAGCATGTTAGAATGAGCATTCCTGTCCTAATCAAGTTTGTAGCCCTGTGATCACAACCTCATAAAAGAATCTAAGACAGAAATCTATCTAAGGAGCTGCCAAATTCCTGCTCCTCAAAACCACTAATATAATAAATCTACCTGATATTAAGTTATTAAGTTTGCAAATAATTTGTTATATGGTATAGAACACATACTTGCTTAAGCTATATCTATGTTACTAAACCATTCTGCCAGGTCTATAACAGTCCTGGACTCCACGATGAAGGACTTCTGTTATGGTTCTAGAAAAAACAGAAACACAGTCAAACTAGTTTCAGTAAAATGAGAGTTAATAAGAAAAATTATAAATACCTGAGGTCTCCAAGAGCTGAGAGAGCAGTCAAAGCTGTACAGGAAACCATCACATCTAGTTTCTTAAGTGTGGTCTGAGGGCAATCAAAATTATGACCAACACAGTATGACAGAAATTTCAAGAAAAAGTTGTTACTTGGAAGCTGAAACTAGACGATCAGAGAGTGAGGGATGAAAAGCTAGGAAGAAATACACAAAATTCGGTTATTAAAATTAGCACCAGAACCTGGCTAACCCATGTGCTACACATGAGCAGCTCATATGGAAGAGAGCTAACAGATAAGGCTTGCAGACAGAAAGCAGTTCTGAGCTTCCACCCACCCACAACTCTACAACCTTCCAGTTAAGCCAAGCGACGTTAGTTGCCAGCTAACATAAAATGTAAACTAATAAAGTAAATTTGAACACAAATAAATCACTCAACTCAAGTGAAGAGACAAAAAAAGGCATTGAATAAAATAAAGACCCTTGGAGACTTGTGCACTAATGGCTTCAAAATGCTTCTCCTGGGAAAAGAATGGGGCAGAAAATCCTTATTTCAAAAAGAAATCCCAAACTGGGCATGATGGCACACACTTAATCCCAGCATTCAGGAGACAGAAACAAGTCGATCTCTGCAAGTTCAAGGTCAACCTGGTCTACATAGAACGACCCACTTTCAAAATCAACTAATCAAGCAACTAGTTAGTCAATAAAAAAAAAACAAATTCATGAAAGGTCTGCAGTTATAGTTTCATCAAATTAAAGAAAGATCAAGGTGAGGAACTCCGTCTCAGCTCTGAGCAGCAGAACAAAGACAGAAGTGTGAAATAGTAGATGGAGGCATCACACGCAGCAAAAGCACCAAGAACTGAAACCACGACACAGACCATGGGAGGTGTTGGAAGATGATGGAATAGCTTCAGATATTTAAAATTAAATGTTAAAAATAGCTCAAATATTTTCAAATGTCTTAATAAATAAATTAATGCCAGCTCTCCAGTCCCTCATTATTGTATTTTATAGGTTTTTAGGAAAACTTCTTGTTTCTTTTCTCCCTTATTCAATCTTTGTTTATTTCAGTATCATTTCACTTAGATATTTATTAGTTTGAAGGTATTCTCTCGTGCACTTCATTTAAAAAGTTGGTTCTCTATAACCTTAGTGTTTCAGATTCTATGTGGCATTATTATAACAAAAAAATCAAAATAGGAGACTGGAGACATGGTTAGGAATACCCAGGTTTGATTCCCTATGCCCATGTGACAGCCTACAACTGACTGTAACTCCAGGTTCCAGGAGATCTGATGCCCTTTCTGGCTTCCTTGTGTGCAAGTATTGCACAAGCATTCATGCAGGTATACATATAACATAAAAATGTTATAGCACTCATACACAGAAAAATAAAAGTGTTTTAGTCAAAAATAATAATAAAAAGATGGACCAGAGAGGTGGCTCAATCACGCACAAAGCCCTGAAGTTGATCCCCCAGAAACTTCATTAAAATTTATTTTTAAAAAGCCAGGTATGGAAGCATGCACCTATAACCCTAGCACACAGAGTGGAGAACAGTCTCAGGCCAGCAAGAGATTCTATCTCAAAAACAAGGTGGATGGCAGCTGAGGAATGATACTCAAGGTTATTCTTTGGTCTCCACAGAACACACACACATGCAGAAGCACACACATATATACATACGCACAAACACACACACATAAAGAAAAGACAAGAGGAAGAGGAAGCAGGGAGGGGGAGGGAGGAGATAATCTCACAATGTTTCAAGTAAGTTTATGCTTTGTGTTGCACCTCATTCAAAATGACACTTGTCACTTGTGGGCTTCGAGTTGGACCTGCCAGTGTGATGTCTCACTGGAGGAAGTCACTAGGGAACCCACCTTGAGGTTTATGGAGTCCTGTTTCCTGCATGTCTTTGCTCCCTGGCCCCCAAGAGGAGAGCAAGCGGATTCATTCTTGGACCATGTAGCTTTGAGCCCCTGCGGTCAGCATGCCTCCCTCTCCATGGTGGACTGTACTCCCAAACTGAGAGGCAGAACAAACTCTCCTCCATTAAATTGCTTCTTGATGGGTATTTGATCTTGGCAACGACTTGAAAACTAACAAACATGCCATTCACGGTTGAGTGATGATTTTAAAAGAAATGACTCAGAAGGCTTAAGGCAGGTTTAATTACTTAAACCCAGGAGTTCAAGTTCAGCTTAGACAACTTAGTAAGACTCCCATCTCAGGAAAAGAAATAAAAATAAAAATAATTAAAAGGGAAGAAGGGAGGCAGGTCAATGTAATTCACCATATTAACAGAATAAAGAAGGGGAGGAAAATGTCCAAATCCCAACCTACTCATGAAAACCTGTCATCAGACTATGAAGAGAAGGGACTGTCTTCTATGTGGCAAAAGGCATGCATGAAACAAACCTACAGCTGAGGTCATGTTTCCCAATGAACACATGACTTCTGCTCCTCGAGACCAGAAAGCCATGCCCTGGGCTCTCTCTACTTCTGCTTCGAGCCTCTGCCACAGGCAGTTACTAGGGGTGAAGAGGAATAAAAAGGCACAGAAGCCAGAAAGGAGAGAGGGAAACCAAGCCTGAAGGTTGTGTGAATGTTTGTATAGAAAACCTTAAGGGAGCTGGAGAGACTGCTGGAACTAACAGGGGAATTCAGCAAGATCTCAGGCTATTGAATTAAACCTTTTAAAGTCAAGATATCTTATTTCATGATTTAGAGATGTTTGCTCTTTCTACAATTCATGTGAGATTCATGCGGCAGCTTCTGGAACGGGGAGCCCTGTTCTCTTCACTAATGAAGCTAGCGTTAAGGATTCGTAAGAGTAAGTGCTTTAGAATAAAAGAGAAACATGAATTCATTTGCAATATCACTTTTTAAATATATTACTAAACCTTGAAGTCAACATCAAGAAAAAGAAAAGTTACTTCAAAAAGTACAGAAGATTCCAGAGACAAACTTGCAAATTTGTCTAAATAAATGGAGAGACACACTGTGTTCTTTGATTTGAAGGGTCAGTGTGGTTAATATGTCTGTCTCCAAATGTATCTGTAGTTTCAACACAATAACAGATTCAGCACAGCCAGGTATGATGGCTCAGCCCTGTAACGTCAGCACTAAGGAAGCTGAGACAAGAGATCAAGAATTCCAGGCCTCCTTGAGCTACCTAACAAGACCCTATATCAAAACAAAACAAAACTAGTCGACTTTTATAGAAAAATTTAAGTTAACTGCAAATTTTATGTAAGGATCAGAACTTAGAGCTATACATACACACATCTTGGCCAAAGAAAAATGCTGCATACGTACCTCCCTGATTCCAAGGCATCTGTTCTAAAAGCAGCAGCTAGAACAATGTGGTAGTACAAAAAGATAGATATGTAGATCAGTACAGACCNNNNAAAAAAAAAAAAAAGGACAGTACAAAGAGATAGATCTGTAGATCAGTACAGACCAAATAAAAAAGGACTAACAAACTTGTTCCATACATACATGCTCAACTAATCTTCAGCAGAAGCACCTAGGCAGTGTAATGAACACAGGGAAGTCTACCACAAGGCTGTGTGGTAAAATTAAATACCCAAATTGAGAAACGTGAACTTTGACACTTTCCATACAGCATGAACAAAAAGTTACAAAAATTATCCACAGACTTTAATGTGATACAGACAAAATCAGGTAAGCAGAGATGGGGGCGAGAAGAAAACGTTTGCACTCCAAGATAGTAACCAGACAGTTTCTTAGACATGACGCAAAGGCACAGACCGATCAAAGAAGCTGATGAACTATATTGTCCTAATTTCATTTCTACTGCCGTGATAAAATATCCTGACCATATGCAACTTGGAAGAAAAAGGGCTTACTTCTATTTATAATTCCAGTTACAAACTAAGCATAGGTGAAGGAGGCAGCAGGTTAAGACAGCTAGTCACATCATAGCCATGGATGCAGAGCAAAGAGTGCATTAACACAGCCTCCTTTGTTGGCTCTCAGCTAGCTTTCTCCTCTTTCATTCTGTCCAGGATCCTCCTACCTAGGGAATGATGCCACCCACTATAAGCTAGGTCTTCCTACATCAATGAACAAGACAATCCCCCAAAGGCATTCCCACAGAACCACTCTTATCAATATAACTCCTCCATCAAGACTCTCTTCCCAGCAATTCTAGATTCTGTCAAGTTGACAGTTTAAACTATCACATGCACCTGATCAAAATTCAAAACTTTTGCTTAATAAAAAAGACATTTAAAAAAACAGTGATGAGATGACTGGGATGTAGCTCAGTTGGTCTTGTGCTTGCCTGACATGCAAAAAGGCTCTGTATGTTCAACCAATGCCCAGCACTACATAAGTCAGGCTTGATAAGCCATGCTGGCTTCAGCACTTTGGAGGCAGAACTCAAGGATAGAAAGTCCAAGGTCATCCTTGGCTACATAGCAAGGCCAGCCTGGGCTACATGAGACTGTCTGAAAAAGAAGAGTATGGATATTGAGGTTTATTAGTGGCATAAAGGGGAAAATACTTGCTGACAAAGGCCCAAGCTTTAAAATACACAAAGAACCTTTATAACAGCAAAAAGAAATGAAATGATAGGACTGAATTATGGACCAAAGGCTTGCACAGACAGTTTTCAAAAGAATATAAGTGAATGGCCAAGCTGAACACAGGTAAAAGGTTGTCCAATCACAAATCCAAATGAAAAGCATTTGTACTTGTCCAACCCTGACAATAAGGAGAAATTGTGCCTACATGCTGTTCGTCAGCCAGGCTCCACGGTACTGCACAGTATCTGTGTCCCAGACCTTCACACAGTCTATGTGGCTTTGTTACTACAGCAAATCTCTAAGACAGACGCTATTATCCCTATCTTGCTTATGAGGCTAACTTTAGTCTAAATGTGTCTGAGAACGCACTGATAATGTCTGGTTGGACGACTTGCTGTGCTGTCTGATTTTACGACTTGGTGTTCATGTTCAACATATTTACTCCAGACCCCCCCCAAAAAATGCAAACTGTCAACAGAGGTGTCTCCATGCACTACCATGAATTAGGGGGAGCTTCCTTTGACTTGCATTTCTAGGCCTGGGACAAACACTTTCTCCAGCCCTTGGAAGACAGCTGCTGGCTCTTGGATATTCAGACCCAGACTGAGTTACATGGGTCTCTAGCTTGTACACCACAGATGGGGACTTCTTGGCATTCATAGTGATGTGAATCAAATCTCATAATAAATAAATATACATTTAATGTTCAAAAATAATAAGTGCACATGGTGACTAAACATACATATGCATCTATGTATCTATATACCTATATATAAAACAGCATCTGAAAGAGAGACTCCAGCAAGGAAAACAGGAGACTTTCTGAAAATAGAAGGACTTATAAAGCTTATGAATCATGTACACTCTCCAGTAACACCCTTGGAGTTAGACTCCAACTAATCAAGGATTAACTTAAAACAGACCCAGATACTTGCACAGAAGAGAAAGAATGGGCTTTACTTAAAATCAGTAAATGTAACACACAAGGTAAGCATAATAAATGCCCAAGAAGCAAAATTTCCCACAAATAAATACAAAAGTGAAAAAAAGATTTACTGTTAGCTGCGGATCTACAAATCATAAACTATGTTGAAAGCCAGACAGGCACAGCGAAAGGTAAGAGCCACAGGAACACACTCACTGTGCTGAGTTACAAAACTGTAAAAATATACTGCATTGCCGTTCCATTGGGTTATGGACAAATATAAATAAAAGTAGAATTATTAGAAACATAAAGAAATGCATATCCGTATAGGAAACTTAGAATTCAGGAAATCATAAAGAACAAAACCAAAAATAAATGGTAGATAAATCTAACAAAGACTTTCACATTGCAATATTTTTTTTAATTTTTAGTTATGTGTGTGTGTGTGTGTGTGTGTGATTGCATATGTGAGAGTCTATGGAGATCACAGGCATTGAATCTCGTGGAGCTTAATTAAGTACAGGCACTTCTGAGTCACCCAATGACCCAATATGGGTTTTGGGGAGTGAACTCAGGTTCTCTGCAATAACAGTACTTGCTCTCAACCACTGAGACATCTCTCCGGTTTGTATAATAAATACTCTAACAGCAGGTAACCAACAGTCTTATCAAGAGCCCTCATGAAAAGAACTGAAAGGGTTCTATTCTGTTTTATGTTGTTTTGTTGTTTTGTTTTGTTTTGACAAGAGTGTAGCGATAATACCACTAAAATTTTTTTGTTTTTTTAATTTCATTTTATTTTATTGAGCTATACATTTTTCTCTGCTCCCCTCCCTGCCTCTCCCCTATCCTTCAATCCTCTCCCATGGTCCCCATGCTACAATTTACTCAGGAGATCTTGGTTTTTTCTTCTCTCCATGTAAATTAGATCCATGTATGTCTCTCTTAGGCTTCTCTTTGTAGTCTAGATTCTCTGGGATTGTATCTGTAGGCTGCTTTTCTTTACTTTAGGTTCAAAAACTACTTATGAGTGAGTACATATGATAATTTGTACTTTCTGGGTCTGGGTTACTTCACTCAATATAATGTTTCTAGCTCCATCTATTTGCCCGCAAATTTCAAGATGCCATTATTTTTTTCTGCTGTGTAGTACTCCATTGCATAAATATACTGCATTTTTCTTATCCAGTCTTCAGTCAAGAGGCATTTAGGTTGTTTCCAGATTCTGGATATGACAAACAATTATGCTATGAACGTAGTTGAGCTCATGTCCTTGTGGCACAACTGAGCATCCTTTGGGTATATATCCCAAAGTGGTATTGCTGAGTCTTGAACGTTGTTCCCTAATTTTCTGAAAAATCGCCATAATGATATCAAAAGGGGCTGTACCAGTTTGCATTCCCACCAGTAATGCAGAAGTATCCTCTTTACCCCACAACCTCTCCAGCATAAATCGTCATCAGTGTTTTTTATCTTGGCCACTCTTATACAGGTATAAGATGGAATCTCAGAGTAGTTTTGATTTGTATTTCTCTGATGACTAAGGACTTTGAACATTTTCTTAGTCTCTTTCCGCCATTTTAGATTCCTCTGTTGAGAGTTCTCTGTACTCTGTTAGGTCTGTACTCCATTGGGGGGGCAGTTATTTGTTCTTTTGATGACCAATTTCTTGAGTTCTTTGTATATTTTGGAGATCAGGCCTCTGTCTGATGTGGGGTATGTGAAGATCTTTTCCCATTCTATAGGCTGTCATTTTGCCTTGTTGACAATGTCCATTGCTTTAACAGAAGCTTCTCAGATTCAGGAGGTCCTATTTATTAATTATTTTTCTCAGTATCTGTGCTACTGGGGTTATATTTAGGAAGTGGTCTCCTGTGCCAATGCATTCAAG
>LOEQ01002849.1:166901-179532 GCA_001685075.1 Bramus lutescens | reverse complement strand
ACTCAGGAGATCTTGTCTTTTTCTACTTTCTACTTCCCATGTAGATTAGATCTATGTAAGTCTCTCTTAGTGTCCTCGTTGTTGTCTAAGTTCTCTGGGATTGTTGTCTGCAGTCTGGCTTTCTTTGCTTTATGCTTAAAACCCACCTATGAGTGAGTACATGTGAAAATTGTCTTTCTGTGTCTGGGTTACCTAGTCAAACAAACTCCCTCCTTCTAGCTAGTTTTTACATCTTTGGTTAACCCATTTCTATTAATCTGGGTACCACATGGCTTTGGCTTACTGGCAAGATTCCAGCGAGTCTGTCTCTGGTGGCAACTACATGGCTTCTTGCTAACCCCTCCTACTCTTCTCCTCTATCTGCTTGGAACTCTTGTCTTGCCCTATTCTGCTAAGTCACTGGCCAAAACAGATTTATTCATTAACCAATAAAAGCAATACATATACAGAAGGACATTCCACATCATTTCCCCTTTTGTTTAAATAAAAGGAAGGTTTTAACTTTAACATAGTAAAAATATATGTAACAGGTATCAAGCAAGAATTACATTTACAATATTTATATCTGCTTTATCTTTTATCATAATTAAGGAAGACTATAATTATAACTATCTGTTCTTCAACTCCATCAAAGACTCCAGAAGGATATAATATTACCTAAGTAAACAGGAAGTACATTGTAAGCTTCCAAAACTCTAGAATTGACAGAAACATCTTGCTGCCTGGACAATCACCCAAAGTTCTTCTGTATCATTGGAGAATCCATATTCAGCCTACAGGCCATAGTATCTAAGAGACTTTTCTGTGAAGCAGGAAATTTCAAAGACAGTTCTGCCTATATTGGCAGTTTGTCAGTAACTTTTTTCTGTGTCCTGAAGAATGTCTGGCAGATTCTTTCATGAAACAGGAACCCCAAAGGATTGTCTCACCTTTAGGCAACATCAGCATTCATGTTTTTCTGTGAGTCCTGCATGTCCAGTTTATACTGCATAACATCAAGCAGTCCAGGCAAGAGCAGTTTCTTGCCCAAATGGCTAACTAACTCCATAAGGAATCTCTTCACTGTCCATCATCCACTTGAAGTAGCTTGGTGCTGCCAGGGGCAGATGTGTCTCATTTTCATGAAAATTCCTAAGTTCTTAAAATATTTTAAATGCCATATTATGAAGGTCTCTGAAAGATTTGAAGAATACCTACCTAACTGAAATATATCTCTATATATATCTAGAAAACCTAATTAACATGACTACAAGCATGACTATTATAGAAGATTATTAACCTATATTTCTTAATTATACATTACACTTTTAAATGAGTTGCATAAGCACAATACCTTAATCAAGAGCAGAAATATATATGTATATATATATGTGTGTGTATATATATAACAAAATTTACCTTAAATTTGTATCAATAAACCAAGATCCATACCAATGCAAAGTATTCATCTCTATAGCATATCCCCCTTTAAATGTATATATATATATATATTGTATATATATATATACAATCATTTGGTGAATTTGGGCATAGTTAGTTCTCTCCAAACTGCTTCCTATTCTTTGTTGGGTGAAGTAAATTTGGGGGGATTCATGGAGCTCTTTCAGGGGATCATGGCCTATCAACCACATGAGTCTGAAAGAAATCCACAGGTTTTCATCTTCTGTGGAAACAAAAGAAGAACCTCTTTTCCAAAGCAACAAATCTTAGACCCAAATTCTGAAGTCAAGATACCTTTAAAACATATATGTTGGTTTAGCTTAGCAGCCCATACAATGAAATGTCTCTCTGTACTTAGCTCCTTAACAGTCAAAAAATTTAAAGAAAACACAATAATATACACAACCCAGACTCTCTGTGTATATTCCATCTTTATATGGTTTATTTTTCTTTACTTTAATCTATGACTATCTGTACTCAGTCTCTTTAAATACTCTGTTTTCATTTTTAAAACCACTTACTTCTTTTTATAACTTTCTGTACTCTTTTTATTCTCTCTCCCAAGCCTATGTACATGTATTCAACACTGTGACCCATTTAGAGGTCTTTTTTATTTGACTCTGTCTTTATTGTGTATCTGTAATTATTTTCTGATCAGAAGAGCATTTTTTTCTTATTAATGCTAAGTGGGCATGGCTAGGACCAACTCTGTCCTGCCTGCTTGCTCTGCCCAGTCCAACATGGCAGAGGCATGTTCACTGCCTCTGAAGGCCATTCTCTCCACTCCAGAACCAGGGTTGGGTCAGGGTCTGAGGGCCAGGACTCAAAGGCAGAAGCCCAGAGACCTAAGGTAGAATCAAACACAACTAGTAAAATAAATAAACAAACAAGCAAATAAATAGATAAGTCTATGAAATATTTCCTAATGATATTCTGCTATACTCATAGATTGATGACTAGCTGTCATCAGAGAGGCTTCACCCAGCAACTAATGGAAACAGATGCAGAGACTCACAGCCAAACATTAGGTGGCACTTAGAAAATTTTGTGGGAAAGGGAGAGGAGCCAGTGAGGACAAGGCAGACACAAGAAAGTCCACAAAACCAACTAACCTGGGCTCAAAGGGGCTCACAGAGCCTAAACCAGCAACCAGGGAGCCTGTATGGGACTGACCTAGGCCCTCTGCACATATGTTACAGTTGTGTACTTGGTCTTCTTGTGGGAATTGTAACAGTGGGCGCATGGGCTATCTCTGACTCTGTTGCCTGCTTTTGGGATCCTTTCCTCCTGCTGGATTGCCTTGTCCAGTCTTAATAGAAGGTGCTAGTCTCTCATTGCAACTTGATATACCATGGCTAGTTGATAGCCACAGGAGGCCTGCCTTTTTCTGAAAAGAAACAGAGAAGTGGATGGGAGTGGGGAGCGCTGGGAGGATAGGAAGGAGGGGAAACACTGATCAGGATGCAAAAGTAAAAAAACAAAAAGACAAAAAAGAAAAATAATTTGGAGACCTCTCACCTCTACACACATGCATGTATGTGCACCCACACATATGATACCTACACACACAAGACCAAGTCTATTTACCTCCCCTTTGCACTTGTACCTAATTGAATATGATGTATACAATAAATGGAGAACTATTTGGGGAGGCAAAAGAAACTTAAGCAACTGACTCTTGTCAAGGATTAGCCTACAGAAGCCAGCCACCAGGCTGAAAAGGCTGAAGTCATTCTATATGGACAGACTATACACAGAGGCCACATGACAAGACCTAGGGTATCCAAACAACAACCAACCCCAAACAGGGGTGGCCCCGTCTGAAATATCAGATCACGCCACTTCTCAACCTCTGAGGCTTCTACCTGAGGACCTGGGTGACGTGGAACAGAAACGAACAGCCTCACTGCTAAGCATCACAAGGGGTCACTTCATGCCACTCTTGGCATAGTCTATTTCTACAGCAATGGTGTTAGCGCCTGCCTGCTGAAGTATCTCTTGCTCACTAGCAAAGTGTCCTCAGGAACACACCAGCTGGTCCCTAGCGACAGTCCCCAGCTGCCTGGTTTTCAGCAGCGTCAGTGGCATGATAGGAAGGAGGGGTGTGTGATGTCTCCAGAGCCAGGGGCTTTCTTTGGACCCTGGCTAAGTTAAGGAACCCTTCCAAGCTTCACTATTTCATCTATAAAACAAAGGAACACGGAATGGGAAGTTCTTACACAAAGCAGTATTTTGATGACCCTATCTGTTACTACTAGGGATTCTATCCATGGCATGTGTCCTCCAGGAAGTCTCTCCCAGCCCAGAACTTCTCCTTCTCCACGTTCAAAGTCATTCCTTTACACTCTACCTAATGATACATCCAAGAAAACCGTTATTACTTCTGTAACAGGACACTCTAACTGGGCTGTTGCCTAAGGCTCAGACACTGCTGGCCATTGTTAGGCGTCATCACTCCCCAGCTAGCCTGGTGCTCTTTGGTTACAGGTTCCCACACATCTCCCACAAATACACATAGGAGCAGTAGAGCCTCACTGTAGAAAAATATCTGAAACTCTGAGCCTCCCATCTCAAACCTCCTACATATTGATATTCAAAGATTTAAAATGTTTTTCTTTCAAGGATCAGGGCCATGGCAATTAAGACAGTAAACACTGGTGTACACTGAAACCTGGGCTATGGTGACTTGGATATGGAGACTCTTGAGCCCTTCCAGCACCTTCCATGCTGGAGCCTGAAGATGACATTCCACAAAAAAGAAGAGTTACAGAAAGTATCAAGACCTCTATTCACCAGAGAGTTAGCCCAAGGGGAGTCCAGAGAGTTTTGTCCTGGGATTATGGTGACCTACAAAATGTTTAGTGTTACTGAGCACCTAAAATGTAGCGACGTCAGCTGGATGAGTGCTGGAGCTATAGAATACACAGCAGAGTGTAAAGATTCTGTGAGTGACAGGTTAACCAGACCTGGGCATCTTGGGCCCAGAAAACTCCTCATCAGACAGTTTCTGCAAAATTGCCAAGGCTTGGGACCAGCTCTCATCAACAGCTCCCTTCTTCGCCCACTGTCATTTGGCATTGGAGACAATCATGGTGTAGATGGTCTACCTAAAACCCCTTAGCTGAAGAACTTCTCGCCTCAAGGAAGCATCCTCATATCTATTCTTCTCTGGAAGGAAGCAGAAGAAAAAAAGAAACCCTGAGACTTGGGCACATGAAATTTCTGAAGAATACCAAGGAAAGGGTCCAAGAATGCAAAGTGCCATCTAACAAACTAGGTTTCCACACATTTCAAGTCACATCCAGGGAGCTCAGAGGTTAAGAGTACACAGTGCTCTTGCACAAAGAACCTGAGTCTGGTTCCTAGCACTCATGTTGGGCAGCTTGCAACACCTGTGACTCCAGCTGCATGGGATCCTCTGCCTTCTGGGGTCACTGTATTTACCTGCACAAGCATGCACACAGGCTCATTTTTAAAAAAAATGTTTTTTAAAAGTGGAAAGCAATTCAAGAAGACACCAACATGGACCTGTGCCCCCACATACATGTAAACACATGTGCAATGCACTTACACACACACACACACACACACACACACACACCTCCTAAGGAATTCTAATCAAAAGAATAAATGTATGTTATAAGTTATTTGTGATTAAATCTTCACTTAAACTCTATATTTATATATACATATATGTATATATAAAGATTATATGATGCAAAAATAGATGATACCATAGATACAAAAGTTTTCTACTCTCTCTCAGTTAATTCTTCCATAATTATGACACCCACACTGAAGAATAACATAAAAATATCTTCTTTGTGTTCAGAGCCAAAGAAGACTCCTCACCAACTTTCATGACCTTTGGCTATAGGGTCTTCTCAAGTTAAAACCGTCTCTTAGTTTTTCCAGAAGTTACATAGTAGAAGTAGTTTTGTCTCCCCTGGTCTGGTCTTTTTGGGGAATGCAACAGACATCATTTTTAAACTGGGCATGGGATAGTCAAATTTGCATTTTAGAAGTATCCCAATGGGGTACTCTCACCCACTCTGGTGGGAGTATAAATTAATACAATCCTTTTGGAAAGCAATTTGGCAAAATGTACTAAGAGTGCTAAAATGATTGACACACTAATATCACTTTTGTAACTATTCCCAAGGGAATAATCCTAAAACTGGAAGAGAAAAAGCTTCATACAAAAAAAGCATTCATTGTAGCCTTATTCATAATAATAGAAAAGTGGCAATGACCTCACTACCCAACAAAAGAGTAATGGTTGTACAAGCTTTGGACTACCAGGTGACATATAACATATAATCTAAATTATATACATGACAAATATCAATAACATATAAAAATGATGATTTGCTGATATTAAAGATTAGCAGCATATTAGTGGTAGGTTATAAACGTGGCCACATATTCATCTTCTATCCATAGCCAGATTTTTACAACACGATGCACATTTCCCCACCTNGTGAATAGAGGCTGGTCCTATGACTCCCATAGTCAATGAAATCCTAGCTGATGAGATACAAGAGACTTGAAAAGAGTTTGTCCTCTCCTCATGCAGAAACCTTTCCATCATCGTGTGGGGGAAGCCCAGAGATAGCAGCCTGCTGAGTGATAAGAGATATAAGACCCAGGCTGTCCTGCCCACCAAGATGTCCCCCAAAGAAAGTCACCTCCCCAAGTGGCAGCAAAGCCCAGATGTACACGGTCAGCCAAGACTAACAAAAGAATCACCAAATCACCGTTCTGGAGAATTAGGACTCAAATACATAGTTACGGTTTGGGAGCCATCTGTTACACATCAAAACTCACCACTACAAGTCTGACAAATTTTTAATCTAGGTGTTTATATGTGGTGAGAGTGGAAAAATCACAAACTGTTTCTGGCTTTTGTGTGTATCAAAATTTCTGTAACAAAAATAGGAAAATACACATATGTATTTGGGCTAAAGAAAAATAGATATTAAGCAAAATACTTGAATATAAAAATAGACATAAATACAGCTTGATCACAGCTATAAATAAGACATTTTTCACAAAAATGCTATAAACATGTACCACTAGTTGCCTGTAGATCCTGACACCATGGATCCTTTCAGCTTGTATGGATTTCGCACCCATAATAAGCCTTACTTTATTCTGGAAATAAATATTTACAGTTTAATTAATTTTTATCTCATAATATTCCCAACCCCAATAAAACTTCTTTCTGTAGAATATGTATAGAACTCATTTGGAAATACAGTAAGAAATTAAAACCAAAGAAAGAAATTTTTTAAAAAGCCTAAAATGCTCTGAAGAGAAAGTATGAGGGCCCAAAATCATGGCAATGATGGTGGAGAGGGAAAAGAGAGGATAAAGTGACAGATACTGAGAGAGAGAATCCATAGTCTTCCACCCTAGAGGTTGCTTCACGATAAAAAGACAAAACATGAAACCACAGGTGGACTACGGGAAACAAAAAAAATGCAACCTAAAAACACACTCTGCTTGAAAATTCAATTTGATCCTTCAAACCTGTTTAGATCTGACCACTCATAGGAAGAATGGAGAGAAATTCTCTGACCTCAGCCTAGAACTTGAATACCTAGTAGTCCCCAGGTAAGATGGTTCAGGTGATACCAGTCCTTCTGGACCACAACTCAGAAACTGGTTCTACCCTAAAGGAAGCAAAAACCCTTGTTAGCCATCGTTTCAGGAGGCCTGAGTTACTTGAGATGCTGACCTCCAGAGAACTAATTCACCTTATCCTGGTACCTATTACTCTAGCAAATGTCATTTATAAGACTAGAAGTCCATTTAGCTCTCAGTTCTGGGAGCTGAGGAGTGCAAAAACATGCCACTGCATCCACCCAGCATGTGAAAAAGGCTTTCTGGTATACCACAGCATGTCTGAGAACATCACAGCAGGCCACTCCTACAATAACCCATAATCCCTGAGCCTTCATGACTCAAGCACCTCCCAAAGGTCCCAATTCTCAGTACTGCTGCACTGGGGACCAGTGGAATTCAGGGAACACACTTACAACACAGTTTTTCTAACCTTTAGGCTCCAATCAGAGTCCATGCCTACCTAGTTCCTGTGCTCCTCCCCAGATCTTCCTTCTGCTTCTTCATCTTTACTCTAGCACTCTTAAGTTCCCAGAAATTTGTGCCTCTCCCACCACAAAAAAAAAAAATCAGCAAACATCCTTCCCACTACCTGGGATTCTAGTCTACGCCCCCTCCAACTAGTGAACTTATATTTCAGGTCTCAGTCCCTCTCTTAGCTATTCTTCGATTTCTGTGAAAAAAACATCATGACATAGGCTTCTTATAAAAGACAGAGTTGGGGCGGGGGCTTACTTACAGTTCCAAGGAGTAATTGTCCATGTCCATCATGGAGGGGAGCATAGCAGCAAGAAAGCAGGCAAAGCAGTGGAGCCATAGCTGAGAGCATACATTCTTTTCCTCAGTGCAGGAGACAGAGAAAGCTAACTGGGAATAGCATGGGCTATCAAAACCTCAAACTCCACCTCCACCCCCAGTGACATGCCTTCTCCAACAAGGTCACACCTCCTAATCCTTCCCAAGCAATTTCACCCTCCATGTACAGAGCATTCAAATAAACAAGTCATCCTCATCCAAACCACCACAGCCTCTATTACTACTTCATCGGCCAAGGAAACCCTCCACATACAGATGCTCAAGGCACTTGGCACAACTGAAATATTTTACTTTTTGTATGGTTATTTGATTCACGTCTACCTAGCCAGCATTATTGTAATGTTTATAAAGTACCAGGCACTATAGGACAGGAAATTTTTGATGCACATGTCATTAATTTTCTTTGCACAATCACTTAGGGAAATGAGCTTCGATGGGAAACTGATGAGCATCAACTCACTCACCAATAAGAGGTAATGCTATGAAACAACCCCAGGCAACCTGGAGCTGGCCTAAAACTCCATGTCTCTGGCTTGGCTTTGTGTGGCTCAAAGTCCAGGATAAGCATCTGTACTTAATAGAGACCCCAGTGGTGGTCTCTATTGTGACTCTTTGTGGCCTTGAGCTGCTGAGGTACATGATGCTACAGTATTGCTCAATAATGTGGGGGCTGGAGAGATGGCTCAGAGGTTAAGAGCACTGCCACTCTTCCAGAGATCTTGAGTTCAATTCGCAGCAACCACATGGTGGCTCACAATCATTGATAATGAGATCTGGTGCCCTCTTCTGGTGCGTACATGTTAACAGAATATTGTATGCATTTATTTATTTATTTATTTATTTATTTATTTATTTATAATTTTTTAAAAAAATAATGTGGCCAAAGGCTTCTGTGTTAAGAGAGCTGACCCTCAGCTCCCAACACTATAAAGAAGTGGTAGAATACTTAAGAAATGTGGCCTAATGGCCGGTGTTAGGCCATTAGAGGTGAGCTGTCCATCTCTTCCTCTTGCTTTTGACTCCCAGCCATGAGATGAGCTACCTTGATTCACCAGACACCCTCTCTATTGTGCACCACTTCACAAACCCCAACCCATCTTGGACTGAACTTCTCAAACTTTGATTCACAGCAAACCATTCTTCTTTTTAAGTTTACTTATCAGTCATTTGTAACAGCTGTGGAGTGTTGACTAGCCATGCGGCATCTGGATTTGGAGACAATCTTACAAACATATTCACCAAACACAACAGAGAAAGACTGGGAGACCCAGAAAAAAGGATGGGCTTTTCTCGAGCTCACACAAAATCTCTGCTAGAGCTGGATCCCCCAACACAGCCTGGTCTCTGCCCTACTTTGTTTTATGAAAACTCAAGTGATGACCACTGCACTGTGAAAAATGAATAACAAAATTCCATCATACCTTTTGCATTTAATAAATGCTTAAACCAATGAAAAAACAAAAATAAATCCAAAAAGGGTAAATAGACAAGATGGCTAATACTATCAACTTGGCAACATTTAGAATCACCCAGGAGACAAGCCTATGGGGGTGACTGTGAGATATTATCTCCATTAGGTTAAACGAAGTGGAAGACCCATCTTAGTTGTGGGTGAAATTACCTGGTGTGAGTGAGAAGGAACCACAAAACATGCAACAAACCGGCTTAGGAGTTTATTAGAGGGGACATATACAGGCCTGGGGAATCAGCGTACAGAAAGAGAGAGAAAGATAGCACATCCAGCGTTTTAAAAGCTGCCTAGTGCATGCGCACAGAGTGTTGGCGTGACTATGTCATACACAGATGATGGGGCTCAGGCATGCGCGCAAGGGCTTAGCTGAGTCATACATGAATGTAACCACACTTGCAGGCACGTGGGTCACCCAGGGCCCTTTAACATTCATGCACTTCTGCCTGCGGGCATGTCTGCACGTGCACGGCTCTAGAACCCAGAAGTGCAGCCTTATTTGTGGCTGAATAATTACAGTGGGTAGCGCCATTCTTCAGACTGAGGTGCTGGACCAAATAAAAAGAAGAAAGTGAACTACTCGCCAATATCCATAGCTCCCTGCTCCCCAGCTACAGATACAATGCAGCCAGAAACCTCAAGTACCTGCTGCCATTCCCTGACAAAATCTTTGAACCCTGTCAAAAAGGAAAAAGAACTTCCTTCTTTGAGTTACTTTTATTAGGGTGTTTTATCACAACAACAGAAAAAAAGTGACAAATGCAATGGATGAGAAAAGCTAACTGTATCTTTAACCATTTGCATTCAGAAAACACACACACAAGGATTGCTATTAATGTAATAAAATATTTTGAGAAGAATATTGGGGAATGGAAATGAATCTACACTCTCTCATTAGAATGGCATAATGAAGCATGCTTAAAAAAAAAAGAGAAAACAGGAAAACAGAAGACAGGCAAGAAAAGTGCTTCAAATATTTGAAGGGCTATCCCATCAGATGGACAACGTGAGCCCCCCGTGTTCTAACATGGAAGCTGCTTTTCCTAGAGAGTTTTAAGTAGCCACTCGTGCCCACAAGGTACCCCCCTAGTAGCGGGCCTTGTATCCACCTTCCATTCTGTGTCTGTCTCCTTGACTTTGGGTCAGATCCCTGCTTTACTCTGCATAGGCACTCAAAAATGTCTGTCTGCATGACCTGCCTCATCCCCTTTCCAAGTGGAAGGCACAGAGACCAATCATTGTGCTAAACCTGCCACCCTGGATCCCAGAAACAGCAAGGCCATCTAGGCAAGACACACATCCCAAACTCCAGATACAGGCAGTCATCTGGGATGATGATGTTGCACCCTAGAAGAGTATGTACTAGACCTACCTCTCAACGACTTCTTCAGAACACCTCACAGAACCTGGGCTGAGACAAGGACCAGCCAGCCCAACCCATGACAGGGACTTCTTAACCATGCTCACCTGTTGCTCCCTGCCCAGATTCCTTCTCTCCTAAAACCTACACCAACTTAGAGATGAACTCAGAGTCACTGGGTTCCTTTATTTGTTCCTTTTCCCAGAGTGTTGATGACCTCTCTTGTCTCTGCTTTTCACCATCACGAGTCTCTTTAATCAGGGTGTTGGAGCATGAGGCCTAGCCTAGTCTGCTGGAGCTGCTAGTGTCCCGGCTTTTGCCTGAAATTATGCTCACTGTGTCTCCAACATCCAGGAGAGAAGGGATCAGGTCTACCAATGATGATACACGTTGGGAAGGAAGGCAAAGGGGATACGAACACAGACCCCGGGGACCCAAAGGTTTAAATCCTTTCTGTAACAGCCTATAGCTTCTATTTCCAGATGTATAAAGTTGGGAGGCTGTTGTGCACATTCAGTAACAGCTTGAGTCTCAAGGACTTATGGCCTTGTCTAGAGTGTGGAAGGTCCCCTGTTGTCCTTGTAAGGAAGTGAGTTCTTTAGCCTCAGAGGTATTCAAGCAGGAGTTGGTGCTCAGTGAGCTAAAAAAAAAAAAAATGTGCTGGGAAACAGGTTGGGCCATTAGGAACTAGAGTGGATTAGGTGACTCCTGAGTTTCCTTGAACACGTGGCTTTCAAAGCCTTTGTTGCCTAAAACCCCCTTGAGTCTTTGTTTTTCTACTTTTATAGTTGGAGAGCAGGATCTGAGGACTCTTCTTTTGCTTGATGGCTACATTCCTTGAATTCCCAAGATTCCAATCCCCTGGCCTCCTGGCATTGTGAACATTAGGTTCTTGTGGAGAGGACAAAAAGGAACAGCATTTGCTCCCGGACTCTCATCTGAATAATTCAAGCCAACCTCAGTGAGCACACCAGGCTGTGGGGTCGACCTCCTTCCCATTGACAAGACCACTGCTGATGAAGGCTAACAAGGGGTCATTGTTTGAACTGGAGAATAGCATCCTCACTTCTGGAGCAGGAGAGCCAGGTATGAGAGCTGAAAGCGAATCCAATCAATGTGTGGCTGGCTCACTGGAGCTGAGTCAGTGGCGGCCAAGCACCCTTCCAAATCCCCTTCTTCCTAGGGCCCAGCTCTTGGGGAGAAGAAGAAGAGGACACATTTATTGGAGTTGCTACAGACTCAGCTTTGCTGCCACTGCTTTTCTAACCACAATATAAAGTAACTCCCACAACACAGGGAAGATAAGCTCTTTAAAGAAAATATAAAAGCGTTAGCTTGGCAATTCACCCAAACCTCATCATGAACCATGGACATTTTTGAAGTTTAACAAAGAAAAGCGCATCATTAGAGAATACTGCTCCATCACCATTCTTATGCAAATCCTTCCCAGATACTTGGGTGGAAAATTCCATCTAACATGCAGCAAGAAATAAATGTTTCAGGGTGGAAATTTCAGCTCTACCGAGTGCATTTGTCACTAGTATAATCCAAACAACTCTATGTGCACTGACTACAGAATTAGTATCGATCCATTCACCATGTAAACATCAAGTACTTTCTATTATTACTTGAAATAGCATGCTATCACAATTTCTATTTCCTCCTTCTATCTTAAATAGAAGTATTGCACATTAGTCCTTTCCTTCATGCACTTTTCTGCACAGCTATCTAACTACAGTGTTCAGTGTGGTGCTCAGTTTCCTGCAGACATCTGCAGTATTAGCATTAAAGCACTTTCCTTTCAAGTCATCTCTGATGGAAGACAATGCAACTTGCATTTACCCAGAAACCTGTTACCAGGGCTTCTCTTGGAAACAGGCACGTTATCATTCTCTCTCTCTCTCTCTCTCTCTCTCTCTCTC
>LOEQ01002849.1:120439-155651 GCA_001685075.1 Bramus lutescens | reverse complement strand
TACAATTTGTGTGTTGTTATTTCTGGGTATAAGCTAGCCGTGCGGGAGCAGGGCCAAACGAAAAGCAGGCCTGCTCCCCCAATCACTACACACATGTAAGAGAAAATTACAAAGAATACATAAATCTATATCCAACATTATATAATAAGGAAAGTATAAATTAAAACAAAATATAATACTTGGGTTTTGTTTATAACAAGGCTAAAAGGAAGAAAACATTGTCTATCATCTAGAGTTGATAATGATGTAAGGAAAGACAGTCCTCCACCAAAGTAAATGGGAGTTCAAACTATATAGTAATTTGGATAGAAATTAGCAATACTCATTGAATTTTAAAATATATGTAGCCACTTCCAAGAATCTATGCACAGAAACCATTATGCAATTTCCCAAAGGTATATATCTACAAGAAGGTTCGCTATGGCCTTTGCATTAGCAACAAAATGGAGATCATTTTATTTATCTAGCAATAGAGACCTAAATAAGACAGGTATGTAGTTAGTGTTGATTACCAGTTGACAAGATCTAGAATCTCCTAGAAGACAAGATTCTGGCCATAACTACCAGGGATTATCAAGATTAGGATAACCTCTGAGAATGTCTGTGGTAGATTAGGTTAATCGAAGTGGGACAGCCCACTCTGAATGTAGGAAGTAGTGCCCCCTGGGCTGGAGTTCACAAGAGCATAAGAAAGCAAGCTGAGCATCGACATTCATCGCTCCCTGCTTCCTGATTGCAGATGTACTGTGACCCGCCACCTCAGGCTCCTGATACCATGACGTCCTAACAAAGATAGTTTATATCCTTGAATTTTGAGCCCAAATAAACCCTTTTCCTTAACTTTCTTTAGTCAAGGCATTTTATCCACAGCAAGAGGAAGTCTAACTGATCCAGTAGGGGTCACACTCTGCCCTAATAGAACTGAAATGCAAGGGATCAGAGACAGGAGCGGAGCAAAGGAGGTCCAGTAACATAAGCAGTGTAAGAGAAAGAAAACAGAAAATAAAGTGGTGGTTGTAGAAGGAGGAAGCAGGAAAGAAGGGAGTCTATTTTTAAGTGAAGCCATGAGGGAAGGCTTCCCTGGAGGATAACACTGGGCTAAGATTAGAAAGAGTTATAAGCCAGCCCAGCAAGCTCAAGGTCTCTATACACAACAGGAAGGATGAGGATGTGGCATGCAGTGTGGTTACAGGGTATTGTATAAGAGGGAAAAAGAGAGATAAGATTAAAAAAGAAGCAGGGGCCCAGTCATTTAGGCTTTGAATTTGAGATTTCACATGAAAAGTTTGGGCTTCATTCCTAAAGGAAATTGGAAGCCATTGGAGTATCAAGGGGAGGGCAAGACCTACTTTACTATATTTGAAAGATTGCACTGGAAGTTGGATAGAGGAAAAAGTGTAAAAAAAATAGCAGGGGAGGATAAAGAGCTGGTAGAAGGTCCTGGAAAGATGTGCTGAGTTTTGGGTCAGGCTGAGGACTACACAGAGCATGAGGTGCACCCAGATATGGGGTGCGCTCTGAAAGCAGAGTCCGCAGAACTTGCTAGGGCATTGAACTTGAGGCCTGACAGCAAAGAAGAATCAGGATATCCCCCAGCTTGAGGCCTGGAAGATTCTGAGGGATGGGAGCACCAATCTACTAAAATAAGAAGCCTGGGAAAGGATCAAGTATAGTCGAGAGCACCAACAACCCCATGTGGGACTTGTTAAGTCTGAGCATCCTAAAAGACAAGCAAAAGCAGTAATTAAGACATATGCTTGCAAACGCACAGAAAAAAATCTGAGAGGTTACCTACCTACCAATGTAGAGAGAGAGCCTCTCCAGTAAGTGGAGCTGGGGGTTTGGGGAGAGGAACATTTTGCCGTGTGTGTGTGTATGTGTGTGTGTGTGTGTGTGTGTGTGTGTGTGTGCGCGCGCGCGCACGTGTGCATGTGTGTATGTGAAGTTTAAAACTTTAACAATGAATTTGTGTAAGTTCTAAATTTACATAAATAAATATAAGTTAAAGAAGACTGATTGAGTGATAGTTTTCATAGATATTTTTCATCAAACAAAAACCTTTTCCAGAATGCTGTCCTCACCTCTTAGACACAACAGAGGTTCAGCTATCTCCTCCCAGGGTCCACCCTTGGCCTCCAACCTTAGGAACTCCACCTCCTCCCTGACTGGGTTACTCTGCAAGGTTCCAGCTCTGTTGTGTGCCTCTCACCCCACATCCAGACTTAATTTGTCCATTTACATGTTTACTTGTCTTCCTACTAGAATATACCAAGGAAAGAGAAATCTGTATAGTCATCTCTAAATAATGGCAGGATTTGAAACCATGGATTTCAAAAAGTAAATATTTTCAATGAAAAATGAACTTTGGGAGCAAAAAAAATGGCTCAGTGGCTAAGTGTTTGCTGTGTAAGAATGAGGCATGGAACTCAGATCTCCAGAACCCATGTAAATGCCAAGTGGGCTTGATGACCCACCTATAATTTCAGCCCCAGAAAGAAGACATAGGGGACCCCACACACATACAGAGCAAAACTGATAGATATATCGATGAGTTCTGGATTTGATTAAGAGACCCTGCCTCATTGAAGAAGGTGGAAGAGAGATCAATGATGGCTCCTAAGATCATCAATCTTGGCATTCAAGTCCACACACATTCTTGTGCATAAACATCCATACATATATGTGCCTACACACAGTCAAACAGGCAAATCCATGCCATACAAGGCACAAATGATGAGCAGAAAAGAAAAAGCATCCAATTTATCTTAAAAGTAAAAAAAAAAAAAGAAAGAAATGTTCAGACTCTCACCCAACAACCTTCTTCTTTCTTTATTTTATTTTATTGATTTGTTGTAGGTCTTTTGAGACAGGGTCTCATATATCCCAGCTAGCCTCAAATTCACTACGTAGCTGAGGATGATCTTGAATTTCTGATTTTCCTCCTCAGTATGGAAGTGTGCCATCATGCCCTGCTTACACCATACTTGAGATCAAACCCAGGACTCACACATGCTCAGCAATCACTCCACCAACTGAGTTGCACCCCCAGCTCCTCACAGCTTCTCCATAATTCCCTCCCTGCCCCTGCCGCTAGTTGTCCTAAACTACACCCTAGGCGACAGACAATCCAAACAGGGTGGGTGAAGGGTGCCTCTTTTTGTTCTCACAGATCTCATAAGCATGTCAGTGAGCCCAACTCTCCTTCTCAGGCCCCAGTCCAAACCCCAGGTAGTCATGATCTGACAGAGCGTAGCTGCCTTTGGGCATTTGGTTGCTGTCTTTGCAAGATATGGATGTCAGCTCTCTGCCTTCCAAGCAAGAGAAACACCATCTTCCCATCTTGCCTGGCGCTAGTGTAAAGCATGGGTGAACAGATGTGCCTTGCACTTTCTCCAGGCCCTTCTGTGGCACAGAGCTTTAGCTCACACTCTTCCTTAGCTCAGCCCAGGCATGGGCTTGCCTATGTGCCTACTGACCACATTGGTGTAGCTGAGGGCCTGGCACAGAGCCAGGAGCACCACAGGGTCTCAGCAGCCCCACCCACAGTCCAGCCCTACACTCTCAGGTCTGTGATGCAGTTAGAATTGTCTTCCTTTGTCCCAGTATCCCTCAGGACCAAAGCCTTGAGAAGAGGCCAGACCAGTGGAAAGATTCTTGGAGAAGGCTGCATAAGCAGAGCCAATCTCGTCCCCAGAGCCCGGCACGCGGTGTTCAGGGGCCACCTGCTGGCAGACAGGGGCATGTGTGACTCTGGGGGAAGAGCTGCCTGAGCCCAGGGTTCCTGCACATATACACAGGCACTACAGACATTTTATATACACACACATCTGTAGTTGTTTCTTTAACACTCTGGGGGTCCACCACCCAGCTCCCAAATAAATACACGGAGACTTTTTCTTACTTATGAATGCCCGGCCTTAATTGGCTTGTTTCTAGACAGCTTTTCGAATTTAAATTATCCCATTTCTCTTTAACTACGTTTTGTCCTGGGCTTTTTACCTTTCTTTATTCTGCAGATCTTTCTTTCCTTCTTACTCCATGGCTGGCTGTGTGGCTGTCCCCTGGTGTCCTCCTTCCCTTCTCCTCTTCTCACTCCTCATTTTTCCCATTCTTCTTCTCTAGCCTAGAGTTCTCCTCCTCTTTATTCTCTCTGCCCGCCAGCCCTGCCTATTCCTCTCTCCCGGCTAGCTATTGGCCATTCAGCTCCTTATTAAACCAATCAGGTGTTTTAGACAGGCAAAGTAATACAGCAACATAAAAGAATGCAACACGTCTTTGCATCATTAAACAGTTATTCCACAGAATAAACAAATGTAACACATCTTAAACTAATATTCCACGACACACATACAAACATGTATGTGCATATACAGAGCTATGTATGTTCATACATACATGTGCATGAGACCCTTTGCTTAAGAATGCAAGTACATGAACATACTACAATGTCATGCACTGATATGTATCCACCCACTTAGACACACAATACACAGGTACACACGTCTATATATACATAGCCCTGGTCCCTGGTTGAATCCTTTCTTCTACATGGCCTCGTTTGTAACTCGTATCCTCCCATATATGCTCAAAAGCATCCGAACCTCTCTCTGAGGAGTCAGGTGCTGCTTACTCCATGGCTCAGAGACCAATGATCCCTTCATGAGATTTCAGCTCCATCTCAGCTCTAGAGGCACCTACCCGCACATGGCTTCTCCTCACGTGGGACCTGTGGTTTTTGACAATTTTATAATGGCATACATGTGGCTCAGTAGTCTAAGCACAAAGACTAAGGGCCCTGACTGACAGTGACATCTGTATGAGATGGAACAGCTCACGGGGTGCTACAACAAGGAGGCCATCTCCCACAGCTGAGGCATGAAAACCAGGAAGGAGAGAGGGGATACTTCTGAGCTCTCTGGGCTGTCCAAGCTGGAGCTCAGAAAGGTAAGCCTACATTTCTAAGGCCGCGTTCAAGGGACGGCAGCCTCAGAGGCACAAATTTAAAGACAAGGAAAAAGCTACTGTGCGGGGAATGCTGTGCACAGACGTGGTCCATGCCACGTCTTGCTTCACAGTCCCATTGTGCCCCTCCTCTGTGCCCCCTCAGATTTTTCCACAGATGCACTACCAAGTTTGAACTCCCACTGGCTTTTTAACCAGGCAGCTGGCACACACTGTGTCTGGACCACTTCCCCTTTCTTTTTCCCATCAATCAGCCTCCACTTAATTCAGGACTAACATTGACCACAAGAAATTTTAACATCTTTCAGTGACTTCAGATTCTAGGAACCAAGATGACAAAGGTCCTGATTTCTGTTTCCTCTCCAGGATCAGGCTCACCACTTGACCTTCCGTGTCTCTGTTCTTCCCTGGCTGGGTCCCATGCCTCTGACAGCCCACACCTTCTCCAGTTTCAGAGGTTTTGAGTCTGCAGTCTCCACCACCCATAGTCTCCTGTCCCCACCCTGGAAGCCGTCCTTCCACCCTCTCCTCGATGTCACTCTCTCTTGCATGCCTTTTTGTGTCCCGACATCCTCTTTGTGTGTAGCTGTCTATCACACAGAATTTCTGTGTATGCTGTTTGGTGATTTGCCTCTGTCTGCTCTTTCCTTTCATTTCAGAAAGGGCAGGGACGTTGTCCCTTGATCATACTTTAATGTATAGTTTCCACAAATTGTACATGCTAAAATCACTGATGAGGATCTCAACAAAATCTTACTCCAAACAGAATCCTCCAATTCAACACACCCGTGTTCCAGAGACAGAGCATTAGGATGACAGCCCAGGGCCAGGAATTAAGGCTAGTACATGACCATCTATGTCAGTCCCTGTCCTGAATTCAACTTGTCTCATTATTTGATCAGTCCCAGACTCGGCAGGACTGGCTGGACATTTGTTCCTACCCCAGCAGATCTGTGCCATCATCATTTTTGAGCAAAATTTTAACCGCCTGATTGGCAAAGGCGGCATTTATCTGAAGTCTCTGGTTAGTGGATAAATGAAAAGAAATCAAGTAACTAAAGAAAAAGACATCAGATGGTAATTTATTTTGTGCACGGATGGGGAAGACATTCTAATAATGGTGC
Source organism: Bramus lutescens (assembly GCA_001685075.1). NCBI lineage: Eukaryota > Metazoa > Chordata > Mammalia > Rodentia > Cricetidae > Bramus > Bramus lutescens. Next base: position 149,565 of record LOEQ01002849.1, on the reverse strand, counting down.
CAAGGGCAGAAAGAATAAAGACTGAGAAAGTAGGAATATTAAACTTCCGTCCATCCATTTTGGTATCCAATATCCAAAGACCAGGCCACGGGATTTGGGGTTGGATAACATTGAGATAGGCAAGGTGCATGACTTATTAAAAATGCTTGAGACTTCCAAGACAATAGCAGCAGAACCTTAAACCAAGGACAGGAACTTTCTACAGCGTGTGAACTCAAGACACTGTGCAGGCATAGGAACATGAAGCCAACCCTGCTCTTCGACACTGGCAAGCACAATGCTCAAAGCTGGAAGAAGCCTCGATGCAGCCTTAGGTTTTTCCTAAGGACCTCACCAGTGCCCAACACTGAAAGCTTGGGGCATAGCAGGGGAAGGGCAGACAGTACATCTCGAAAACGGTAACATGCTTGTGTATCTCTACTCCACTAGAGGCCAGCTGGGTGGACCGCTGTCCAGTGGCAGGGTCACAGCAGCCATCAGGGAGATGCGGCCATGCAAACACAGCTTGGGGAGCCCCGTATCCAAGAACCACTTTACCTATACTGACCAGAAACCCAGCGACATTTGTTTAGCATTTGGCTAGAGGTGGTTAGAGAAAATCTGACTGAAGACAACCATCCCACGTGTTATGAGACTTGATGATGCTGATAGAGCCAGGTGTTCCTTGAGTCCTCTGCTGTCTGTAGGTTGGGTGCGCTCATAAAAACAAATGTTTCTACAGGAAAGAGGGATGCTGGCACTCTAGGTATCTTGCTGGAGCACTTATACCAAAACTGGCCCAAGCTCTAAACTGAGAAGTTGCCTCTGGTCTACTTAGCTTGATTTTCTTCTCTGTAAGATAGAAATAACAGTAAGTCACAGTGAGGACAAAATGACCTTCTGCAGGTTGAAGGGACCTAACCTATAATCCTATACCTATAATCGTTTCTAATAGTACTCGTGTAAGAGCCAGCAGTGACTGGTGGGTGATCCATGTTACAGGAAATGGGGAGATGTAGCTCAGTCTCAACTATAAAGTGGGTATTAATTATAATACCAAAATTAATTATGATAGCATCATTTGATCAGTCCCAGGACTCACCAGGCCTGACTGAGCATTTGTTCCTTCCCCGCAGACCTGTGCCATCCTCTTTCTTGAGCAAAATTGTAACTGTCTAATTGACAAAGGCAGCATTTGTCTGGAGTCTCTGATTAGTGGATGAATGAAATCAAGTATCTAAAGAAAAAGATCCTCACATCATTTTGTGAATGGAGGGTGAGGCATTCTAATCATGGTGCCACCGGCCAAAGTCATAATAGCTTCTATCAGAGTTACGGTGAGAATTGCACACACCAATAAAACCCGGGACAGGGAGATGGCTCCGTGAGTAAAGCCCTTGTCTCAGATGCCTCAGGAGCTGAGTTCAAATCTCCAGAGCACACATAAAAGCTGGGTACAGCACCACAGTGTCTGCCGTCTTGATAGAAACAGGAGAGTTGCTGTCCAGGTAACCTAGAGTATACAACAGTGAACCTCAGGAGACACCAACACGGGAGGTCATCTGCTGACCACCACACACACATGCAGGCATCCATAGTAGCATGTGCACAAAACCTGGGGCCAGGCCAGAGGGCGCAGTCATTATAAGCTTTATAGTTATACCACACTATCGCCATTTTATCTATGCAGAGTCAATGGGGCACAAGGAGGGCATGTGGAGACAAGAAATCAAAATGCTGAGTTAAAAATCACCTACATAATTGTTTCAGGATGTGTCCTTGAGCTGGTCACTGAAGTTCCTTTTCTCTGCAGAATGAAGATGATAATAAAAGCCATCTCTCCTAGTGTTAGTCAAGGTCACACAGGTGTTGAAAGGACATTGTTATCTATCAAGATAAGTGTGTGTGTGTGTGTGTTTGTGTGTGTATGTGTGTGTGAGAGACTGTGTGTGACAGTGTGTGTGTAAGAGTGTGTGAGTGTGTGAGAGTATGTATCTGTATGTGTGTGTGTTTACTAGAATAGCTTATGAATAAGGGCTGAATAGTCCAACCATGGCACATATTAGAGAGGCTGTGAAGCCACGCTGCTCAGTTCACAAGGTTGGATGCATCAGCAGCTCTAATTGGGCACCAAAGTCCTAGAAGATTCCTTGGCCGTCAGTGGTCTTCAATACATGCTGGAATCCAAATATGTTAGAGCCCAAAGTCAGCAAAAGGTGACAGCATGGCTATTGTGCACTCACGGCTGATGTGAGGGGAGCAGGCAAGCGGCACCTTTTCTCCTCTGTCCACCGTGCTACTAACTGCTCCTCTCTAACCTGCATGCCGCACATTGGTCCTCTCTATCCACTGTGCCCCTCACTGGTCCTCACTGGTCCTCTCTATCCACTGTGCAGCTCACTGGTCCTCTCTACCCACTGTGCAGCTCACTGGTCCTCACTGGTCCTCTCTATCCACCACACTAGTCACTCTGGGTAAAGGTCTGTTCCCCTCAATTAATCTTTCTGAGAAATACCCTCAACAGACCTGCCCCAAGGTGTATTCCTAAGTTGATTCCAGATTCAATCAAGTTGACAATCAAGATTAGCCACCACAGAAAGCAACTTACTCTTCTAGGAAAAAAAGTACTGAAACAGAAAAGGAAAACCCAGGAGGAGGCTAGTTTCTTCTACTTGGGCTGGCTTAAGCTGCTCCCTGTGACAGGAAGGCCAGGGTCCAGGTGCTTTCAGAAAGGCAGTCTCTGTTGACATCTTCTTGGCTAGAGAATGGTACCTAACCACTGTGTCCTCTCCTGGCCTTGGTGTGCACAGGAATTTTATAGACTCCTTCCTCTTCTTAAGGAGCACAACTATTGGGTTAAGGCCCCATCTTGATCTCACTCAGTCTTCATTTCCTCCATAACACACTGCTCCAGTCCATTCATATTGCCACACTGTACACCAAGTCTTCAACCAATAAGGACTGGCAGAGGGTGGGGGTAGTTCAGTTCATAATACAGACCGTGTAAAGAAAGCATTAAACTCCAGAGCCAAGAGAGACAGCTTCGCTCTAGCAAGAAATAAGGCTCTGGAAAGCAAGCCTGCTTTCTTGACTGGGCCAACCAAGCTTCCCTTGGTGATGGACTTTGAGCAGGAGTCACTGAGAGAAAGGCTTGGCAGAACACTTCCCACAGCTTCTGTGGCCTTCTTCAGGTGACCTCACATTCAGTGTGCATCTGGCCACCATGTCCCCCTTCATTTTATAGCTAAAGTGGCTGGTTTCCCCCCACGGAACACCAAGCAACAATTTTCTCTCTGAAAAGTGAAGTTTTTGATTTGAAAAAAATCTCTAAAGCACCCGAGTTCCTTCGAACCATGTGAAGGGGAGGGCTTTTGAAAAAATATTTGAGTCAACACAGATTTTTAAACAGCAGAAATGGATGGAGTCATTTTACTGAAGAATTATTAAAAAGCTATTTATCCCCAACTGAAAAGAAACACAGATCAAATCCAAATGGGGAGAATGTGAGCAGCGTTTGGGATAATACAGCCCAAGTGTCTGGGGTAACTGTTCTGGAAGTGGAAGGGCTTCAGCCTGTTAAATTAAGTCCTCTGGCACCTTTTAAAATCTAAGAAAATCAGCCGCATATTCCTCTAACGGGCTAGAGTTTGAGTGAAAATAAACAAAACTTTTTAAATCTTCCTGGCTTTGAAACTAAATACCTCATAACAAACCACTCCTGCAATACCCACTGCCCTTGAATGGTTACAATTTATTCGTTCAATAAATATTTAGTCAGTTCTTCCTGTGCATCAAGACAGAACATCACAGCTTGGTGATGTCATCGGAGAAGAAAACAGACAATGCCTAGTAGAAGACAAATCCGCCATTGGCACTGGAACCTAAGCAACACATCTGGAGCTGGGAACCAAGATAGCTGGATACCCAAAGAGGCACTAGGTTAGGAACTTAGAATGGGAACCAGACATAGACCAGCTTCCTGGGCTGAGATCTATCAAGTTTTTATGAGACTCAGCAAATGCAGGACCATTGTCTGACATGGACTTCCTAGTATGGGATACGGACGCAGGAAGCAGAAATGTATCATAGGCCACCCAGGAGTACCTCCACATCTCCATGGATTTGGATTTCTCCTCCCACCCCTTTGAGAGTTCCAGGTGTCAAATGCTTGTCATCAGGCCTCCATGGGAAGTGCCTTTACCCAGTGAGATCTCACTGGCTCCATAACTCTTAACAAGAAAGTTGATGCTGCTTTGAGTCACCCACCTGGGAGAAAAGAGATGCCTGCTGCAGGGTTAGGTTTCCTGCCTCCCCTGGGATGGATATGAGGCAGGATCGAGAGAGAAACCTCCAAGGAAACTGACAAGAGGCGAGTAGCCCAGAAAGTGAGAGAGGGGCTGGCTGAAACCCATCTGGGGACAGTGGGAGGGGCTCCTGCACATGAGCATTTTAAACTCCTGGACCGAACTCAGTGCCACAGGGTCTCAGGATCCAGTGGGTTTGGAATGACGCTTTCGGACTTTTGGGGTCTACCGCAGGGTCTCAGGATCCAGTGGGTTTAGAATGTCGCTTTTGGACTTTCAGAAACCCAGTCTCAAATAAGAATCCCTCCGGCCTTTCACATACGGCTTGCTCTCTAGGCTGTGGGAGAAAACCATGAGTTAAGAAGAAGAAAAGCTCAAAAGTGTGCGTGCGCGCGTGCGTGCGTGCGTGCGTGCGTGCGTGTGTGTGTGTGTGTGTGTGTGTGTCCCCGAGCGTATATACCTGCACCACATGTGTCTAGGAGCCCACAGAGGCTGAAAGGGGGTGCCAGGTCCCCTGCAACTGGGGTTACAGGCAGGTGTGAGCAACCCAATGTGAGTGCTGAGAACTGAACCTGGGTCATCTACAAGAGCACCAAGTACTCCTAACTGCTGGGCCATCATCTCTGCAGCCTCAGGAGGAATTTCCTTGAGAGTTACCTCTTCTGGAAACTTACAACTTAAATGCTGTATGTGTTTACGAAAATGGCAGATGGGAGAAGGATGAAGACAAAGGTAGTCAAAAAGCAATAAATAGGCCTGTTTATGTGACCTAAGTATCTGCTATATACATATATTTGAACTCACATTTTAAGTCACTATTTTCTTCATAATAGAAAAGCCATCCATGGCCTCTGTAAGCCTCAGTTCTCAGCTTTGAGGAATGAAAATGAAAGAAAATGACGTCTGAGCTCAAAAAACAAATATAGGTTAAAGAACCTTATGTGACTTGTACTGTGTGTGTGTACATTAACATTTGCTATCTATGCCCCAATTCCCAAGGTAGAAGAGACCCAGAAGCTCTCTCCAGCAGCGCCCCCTCCCCCTTCCCTGCTGTCTGAATGGCCTCTGTATAGCCCTGAGAGCTGTCATCCCAGACGCCTTCTGCTCCCCAACAGACGAGGAACCCATCAGGAGCATCAGTGCCTGGCACTCACCCAGCACACACTAAGCATCGGACCCTGTATCACGCCCTCCCTCTACCTGACCTACTACATCCCCATTTTACAGATGAAGCAACAATGACCTGGAGAGATACAGGAACACACATGAAGTCACACAGCCAGCTTGAAACAGACTTCAGACTGAAAGCTATAAACCCTGTGGGCCGCCTTCCACCGGATGCTTTTGAGCCTGTTTCGCATCAGGTGGCACCAACCGTCACCCCAGCTGGTGAGACGACTGCTCCTATGCTGGGTAATGGGACTCTTTAGCGAGTTGCCACATCTGCTGAGCCCAAAGTGGCCTCTGTGGAGTTTCTAGGCGTTCATGCTGTGTCTCCCGCTGGAGCCGCACAAAATAGGAAAGCACTTGACTGGATAAAGCACCTCGGGTGTCAGAACACAGCAACAGATTCCCTATTTTTTTCTTTGCTCCAGATCCAAGTACCTGGGCTCTGCAGAGGCACAAATGCTATGGAGCTGGAGGCGGGTGATTCCTGGGCCCCGTCGTCAGACTTGGCTAACCCAGCAGTGCCAGAGGCGCCTGGAGTGTTGGGGAAATCCTAGCTCCTTTGGCAGAACACAAATCGGAAGATGTAAGCCCAGGAGTCCATGTTTTTCACACGTTACCATGGGATTCCATTGAGAAATAAAGAAACCTGTCGTTTCAGAGAAAGAAAATCCTAGCTTGCAGAAAGCCATTTCTCTCTCAAATTCACAGGGCTCTCTATTCCTGCTAGCTCCATTTGGACACACTCCTTTCACTGATGATGGTTCTAAGAAAAAAAAGCTGTCTTGAGACAGTAGGTTATTAGGCAAAGGCAAGGACACGAATACATAATCCATACGACAAGAGATGCTATTAATCAGTAATGCACATGGGGAAATGTTTAATCCCAATATCTATTAAAAATGCAATCAAAACAAGGCAGAGCATTTTATAGCCATCAAATTTAAGACTAGCAATGCCCAACTTTAGGGAAGTTATAATGCAGTTGGTTCATCTGCACTCTGCTTGTGACAATTTAAGCTGATAGAATATTTTGCAAAACAACTCAGCACCGTAAATCAAGGGCACTGGACTAGGTCTTATAAAAGCTGCTGCCGTGTGTCAAGTGCCGTGCAGGTGATGGAGCTCCAAGGCACAAATAAGACTTGCTTGCTGCCTTCTGAAGACACCAGGTACATAAGAGGAAGCCGTCTTGATTAAGTAATAAAGGTAAGTGGTAATAATGCAGACTATTTATATCATTAAGGAGGGCTGCTTAACTCTGCCTGAAAGTTCACAAAAAGTGTTCCTGGAAAGGCTAACAGTCAATCTAAATCTGGAAGGAGGGCAATTCCACGTGCGAATAAGTTTAGGACAAGCACTGTGGGAAGAAGGAATGGCCTTAGTTGACCCTAGGAAACTTTCAGGCATTTACAGTATGCAGGATGCCAGAGGAACGTTCAGGGCCACAGGCACCTTAGAGGGAAGTGGCTCAGGACCACGGAGGCTCACCTGTGTTCTGCTAGGAACCTGGGTTTTGTCATAGGCATTATAAGGAGTCAGTGGTGTCCTTTAGGTACGGGAATGTCATGCCAAAGAGCCAGTGTGAGTCTTAGACGTTCCCAGTGTCATACGGAGGATAGCAAAGGGACAGGAATAGATCGGTTACCTAGGGACATGGTCACAAGAGAGACAGTGAAGGCCCCACCAGGGAGTGACGGCAGGGAGAGGACTAGAAGGGTGAGAGACACACGTCCTCATCTTCCAGGCACCAGAACTTGGCACGTCTTTATGGAGTTTTAAGAAGTGACGTGAAAATCGACTCAAAGGAAGAGCTGGAAGCTGCCCTAACCAGAGGTCAGTACAGTGACACCTGACTTATGTAAGGACAGCATTAAGGTCAGAGCTGCAGCAGTCTCCAAGACGGGCCCATGAGAGGGAAGAACAACCTACCAGCAACATATGCCAAGGGTTAGGCAGGACATCAAAGGACAGCTGTGCCCTCAGAGCAGGGACAGGTGTCAGCAGTTGGCTTCTAAGGCAATAAGATGCTTGATGGAGATCTAAGCGGAGGAAGTTATGGACATGTTTTTCTCCATCACAGCAAGGAAGTCCATGGAAGCAAGGAGGGAAGGAACCAGATGTGAAGCAGGGGAGACGTTGGAGTGCAATCCAACCTTGACGGAGGCCTCATATAGCATCCTGGTAAGCGCTGGCACTGACAGAATCCTTTAAAGTCATCCCATATTGAAGAGACAGAAGACCAGATGTCCCAGGCAAGGGGAATCCAGCCTTTGGGAGGTGACGCTGTGAGTTACTTTCCAGTTACCATGATTAAACACCATACCCAGGGGCAATTTAAGGAAGAGAAATTTGTTTGGGCTTAGGATTCCAGAAAGACCAGAGTCCAGGATGGTAGAGTGGAGGCATGCCAACAACAAGCTACTGGCATGGTGGCGTGAACAAGAAGCCGAGAACTCATATCTTGTCCCACAAGAATGAAGGAGAGAGAGAGAAAGAGATCTAGAAGTAGTTGGAAATTTTTAGCTCACCCCAGTGACTTACTCCCTTCAGCAAGACAACAGTTTCTAGACTTTCTCAAAGAGCACCATCAACTAGAGAACAAGTTGTCAAATACAGGAGCCTATGAAGGACATTTTCCTTCAAGCCCCTGAAGCAACTATCCTGCGTTTGATGAATGCATTCTCTGCAGAGTTGTCTACAAGCAGCTCCCTGAGCGACTGAGGATCCCACATTCCTCCTCCCTGAAGTGATTTGGGTGACCACTGTCATGTTCATCACACAAGTATGTCTCTGGTCTGAATTAAGGGAATCAGGGTCAGGCCCCCGAGAAGAAATGGGAGATAGAACAAGAGTCCAGAAACAAAATGCAGGGTTTGATGGGAATTCTATGGGCCCTGGGGAGCCGAGCCTTTGCTAGGGTCTATTGGTACCAGACCAAGTGGACCAGGGTTCTTTCAGACCCTCTGGAGTATGCTGAAGCCATGACAATACAGAGCCAGGCCACTTCCTGGTAGCAGTTCCTGGCCATGTGGGAAGCAAGCACTTGATTGTACTGTATCCATAAGAGCCCCAAACCTAGAAGCAGAGGCAGACATTGGATCTCCATCATAATCCAAGGCTAGGCAAGATAGAACATCAAACAAAACCTGAAAACAGCCTACCTGCCCAACATTAGGGGGTCATTGCGTGAATCAGCAGCTTTCTATGTAAGAAAATTTTGCACTAGCCATTAAAACAGGTCAAATTTTTTTTTCAAGACAGGGTTTCTCTGTTTAGCCCTGGCTGTCCTATAACTCACTCTGTAGACTAGGCTAGCCTCAAGTTCAGAGATCACCTGCCTCTGCCTCCTGAGTCCTGGGGTTAAAGGCATGTGCCACCATGCCCGACTTGAGTCAGGCAACTTTTTAATTGATGTGAAACATTATTACATTCAGCAGAAAAGAGCACAGTTAAAATTTCCACCTTATTGACGTACCTTATCTAGAAGTTCTGCGTCTGGACATTGGCAGAGTGCAGGGAAGAACACCACTGACTTCGTGACGCAGGGCACGTGAGTGGTTTTAATTCTGTCACCACTGTTATTTCCAGCTTGACCACCTCCCACCGGAGGAAGATGTGGCAGGCAAGATGTGTTGGTGTGTATCTGGCAGATCTTAGGTTCCATCTTGCACTCACAGTGACAGCTATGTGCAGCCCACACCACAGGCAGACCTCCAACCTGCCCAGAGATGGCTCTGGGACAGCCATCTGTGTCTGTAGACGGAGGAGTTTGAGAGTTGACGACAAGGAAAGACTTCTAGGAGAGAGGCAAAGAAGGCTTCGTGCTCCTCATCTCAACAGTTAGTATGATACTAAAGGAGGCAGGGTTTTGAAGAGCATTTTAATAATGACTGATGGGCTCTAGCCCTCTGATTATGGCACACACTTGACGACTCAGACAAGTTTCAGGAGTCCAAGACACTAACAGGAAGATTTTCTAGCTGGTGATTGAAATCCAGAAAGAAACCAGGGGCTGGGGTGTGGCTCAGAGGATACAGTACTTGCCTAGTATTTGGAAAGGCCTGAGTCCAAGGACCAGCCTAGTGGGGGAAATGCTCAAAACTTAAAGATGATCAGCTAGATCCAAACGGTACTGGCTCCTATAGGATCTGGGATTGCCCACAGAGAAGGAACATTGAGAAGCCCCTATAAAAATGCCCCGTTTTAAACAGTCTCATTTGCCCAAAACTAGCCTCAGTTTCCCTAACTAGCTGGGCTTCCCTATATGCCTTGAACTTCTGATCCCCCTGCCTCTGCCTCCTAAGTGCTTGTATGATAGGTATGGGCCACTAGGCCAGTTTTATACAGGGCTGAGGATCGAACTCAGGTCCTTGTGCAAGCTACCCAAGCACTCAACCAGTAAGCTACATTCCCAGCCCCAAGAGCCTTCTTGCTGTGGTCAACTAATTCTTATTTGTGCTATAAAAGCACCCAACGTTTCCAAGACTCGTGTTACGTAAGGAACCACAGTTTCCTCCTTCTGCTGATGCTCAAACGAGTTCCGAAAGGAACCAAATGGCCCTTATTGTGGCTTTTTTTTTGGCTCTACAGGTATTTTGTCTTTTTAATATCAATTTTAACATCATAGCTGGTGGCATTTGAATATGGGCTAGCAATGAATTTCCATTACAAGTTGTCAAGACACCATAGACTCCATTTACTACATCCATATGGCCAATGACTTTGATTCTTGCTACAATTCCCAGAGCATTCCTTTATACCTTTGTCCAGTAGACTGAGCTGTGTACCAGTAACTAGGCTAGGCATCGCATTGAAGGTCCAGAGAGAAACGAAGCCCACAAACTAAGGAGCAAGGGAGTTGTAGAGAGTTAGAAAGCACGTGACATGGGCTTTCAGCATCCTCCTGAGGGAGACACCATCTCACCTGGAGAGGGAAGGATGGTTGAGCTGCTCCTGGTGCCAGCGGTGGTAGAGGAATGCCATGAGCTGGTGTTGGAGGGGCAAAGATGGAAATATGAGTCTCCCAGAGAGTCGAAGAGACACCTGCAGAGGGACGATATGCCCAGATGGAGGAAGACACTGCCTGGGCACGCTGAGGAGTCGGGATTCCTGCCTTAAGGTGCTGGGGAGATCTGAGGCTTAACGCAAGATTCCGAAAGACCATTTACTTTATATTTTAGTCTTCCTGGGGTGGTGGAAGGATGGAGCAGAGGAAGGAGAGATGTGCTGCATGAGGTTGTAACTATACATCATAATATATAACCTGCCCCGTGTCATGTGTTCATCATTGCCACGGCTACCACCCTTCACCTGGAAGATAATACACCAGGATGAGGGCGAGGCTCTGGGATGAAAGGGTCCCAAGGCTCAGCAGAGCCCAGGTCTGAAATGTCAAGTTCCAGGCAAGAATGGCTGCTCAGTGTAACCTTTCGTAAGTCACTTACATCTCTGGTCCACAGCTTGCTCTCCTATAAATAAGAAACACCTGAAACTCAGGGTTTACTGAAGATCCTGCCATGAAGATGGGGAAACACTTGGAAAACCATGGAGCTCTATGAAAGTGTGAACCCAGCTGTCCCTCCAGCTCCCCTGGGAGAGATAGGAGTTATCATTTATACGATAACTAACTTTGAAGTAGGGGTAAACCCAGGCTTAGACTCTACTGTGGTGGGAAAGTCACAGTAATGTATTGTTAAGACTATTCAGCTGTGGCCTCTGAGAGCTGGGGAGGCCTGCAGAACCACACTCGGCCACTAGGGGGAGCTCTTCCTTTAGCATTAAAGGGGAGTACGCCCAGACTATCTAAGATAGATCATATGTAACGGAAGAAAAGAAACTGAAGTGTGGTTGGTGGTCGTGGTGGCTCTTGGTGGTGGTGGGTGTGTCTGTATGTGCTTTGCTTAATTGGTGTTCTGACGCAGGAACTCACTGGGTAATTCTGTCTGGCCAGGAACTGTGTAGTTGACCAGGTTGACTTTTCCATGCAGAGGAAGTTGGCCTTGAACTTATGATCTTCCTGTCTCTGCCTCCTGGGTACTGGGACTGCAGGCATGCAACCCCATACACAGCTATCTAATTACGGCTGTCGTCAATCCGATAGTGAGTTCTACAGTTAGACAGAGCTCACTCCCAGGGCCACCATTTCCCAGGGCGTGAACTAAACTAGTGATTTCATGTAAGCCTGTATTCTTCATCATAAAATGGGGAATACTTGGGCCTATCTTACGTGGTAATGACGGCATAAAATGTTAAATCGGAAGTATCCATGAGTGCCTAACCCAGTGTAGAAATTCCCTACACTTTATAGCCCTTCTCTTTTCTCAATTGGTTACAAATATCAATGACTGAGAAATGTGCTTACACAAAATCAAGGGACAAAGAAGAAAAATTAGAGCAGAGAGAAGCACAGAGGACCTGTGAGCCGCTTGATGCTGGTTATGTGCATGCCTCCTCCTCGTACCTAAGTGAAGGCATCCGTATATGTGGATGTGTCTGTGTAAGCCACATGGCTAACAAGACATCACAAACAGATGGCAGGCAGGGGACAACTGTAAACTGCTGTGGGCATGTGGACCAGGCTTGGGCTCTCTCTCCTCCTGCTGGATCCATTCCCCTCAATTTTGGAATCATTACCCTGAGGCAGGGGTGGAAATGCTATTCCACTGAGTTCCTGTCATCCCATCTTTTATTTCCAATATCACCCTTTCACTTGGGCCTCGTGTTTCCAAAGAGCCACCTCGAGCTGGCATTCTAGCAAGTGGCCCTGGGAAGGGGTATATCCAGACTGTGACAACATAGCTGATAAAAGAGGAGATCTGGGTCAAACACTCGGGTTCTCTTGATCAAATTCCAGACATCAGATGGAACGATTTTCATCTTCTCTGTAGTAACTATTTCCTGAAGCCAACAAGGTCTGCCAGATTCTCTGATTTCTCTTAAACAAAGACCAAAGCTAAAGGGAATTGGCATCCCTGTGTGCTTGGCATTCCGGTAGCTTTCACAAATGCTCTCACCTCTGTAAGGGAAAGATGAGTATCTCTTCCTCTCTGAAAAGACATCTGAGGCCCAGAGAGGGTGAGCAATATCTGAGGTCACACATCCAAGCACATGGGAAAGCACAGTCTGGAGTTCTTCCTTTGCATCTAAGTTTGAGTTTTTCCAACAAATATACTGTCTGCAAAAAAAAAAAGCTTGCTGCATGCTCTCTCTTGAAGATGCTCTTCCATAATGTGCCTCCTTTTCAGGGCTCTTCCATCCCAGTTTTTGAATTTATTCTGTGTTCTCCATTTAACCCAACCTCAAAGGCTCCTGCTCAAGTCACTATTTAGTAACATCCAACAAAAGATCAGATTTCCTGCCTTATGAACAGAAGCTTAACTGAGGTCATTCTGTTGCCAAGTAAAGATTCTAGGCATAGAAAATCCACTTTCACACATAGAGAAATGATGTGGGATTCTCCTCTGTGTGCTGTGAATACCATTGGTGAATAAAGAAACTGCCTTGGCCTGTCAATAGGACAGAACTTAGGTAGGCAGAGAAAACTAAACTGAATGCTGAGAGAAAGAAAGGTGGAGCCAGGGGGAAGTCATGGAGCTGCCTCCGGAGACAGATGCTTTGAAACTTTGCTGGCAGGCCACGACCTCATTGTGATGTACAGATTAATGGAGATGGGTTAAATTAAGATGAAGAGTTAGCCAATAAGAAGCTAGAGCTAAGGGGCCAAGCAGTGATTTAATTAATACAGTCTCTGTGTGATTATTTTAGTTCTGGGCGGCTGGGACGAACAAGCGGCTCCTAACAGCGGAGAAATGACCTTTAGGTAGAGCTGAAAGAGCAAAAGGGTTCCAGCCACCGAAGGACAGAGTGTAGAAGCCCAGCCTGAGCCTGGAACGCCACCCTTAACTGGTCTCCAGTTAACCACTTCGTCAACACTCCACTGCAGTGTTCAGTTTGGTTCAGGTCTCTGCAAAGGTCACCCACCCATCCCCACAGTCCTCGGTAGTTCCAACCCTGCTCACAAAAGTTAAATACAGTCTCTTATAAAACTCAAGGAGCCCCTTAAGGATGAGCCCTGTATAAAAAAAAAAAACTACACCCTTCCAATATACACTGGCACCAAGTAGACATTCTCATTCCCAAAATGAAGACTCGGGACATAGCAGAGAGTGATTGGACCAAAGCATGAGAATCACCAGATCCTGCAGTTTCAGGTATTGTCATAGAATTATCTAGGCTCAAGAGCGCCTGAGTGGTCATACTTCTGCCGCTCATGTAGACTCTCTCTCAAGCCATCTCTGCTCCATGGCTGCAGCATGGTCCCATGGTTCTGGCATCGCTAACATCATAGAGTCTACACCCAACTTAGGATTCACCTTTGCGGCTTCACACAATGGCCTCCCATGGCCTCCTTGCATCTTACTGCCTGGTCTCAGGGGTTCTCTGGAAGCATGAGACGGAGCTCCATGACCTCCTCAATCTTGTCTTTTTCTTGCCTGCAAAGCTAGTTATCATGTGGACAACACTTACAACTCCACTGTCAGAGCCAAAATGGGCCTGGCTGCTTTAAACCACGATGGTCTAACAATGCATGACAGCATTTAGTTCACGTTGGCCTCTTTGTGCAGTCCAGACCCTTCCTGGGATGCCACCCACCTGCATTAAGTAAACTTCCCATCTTAATTAATCTATTTTAGATCATCCCTCGTGGCCATGCCAAGATGCTAGCCTAGTCTAGACACCTCATAGGTGTGCCTGGTAGCTTTGCCTGCTTGTCGTGTCTATATCCTGTCAAGTGAATAATCAATATTAATCATTACAGTGAATTCAAGGCAAGCCTGGGCTACATAGCAAGACTCTGGGGGAGAAAAATCCCCTTTTCTTTTCTATACCAGGCCAGCCTCACAATTTTACTCAAATTAACCACTTCTTGTTGCTTAGAGGCATACCATAGTGCTGTGGCTACTAACACTATTACCAACACTGTTGCTTTTAGCAGAAATCAAGGACTCCTTTGCAGCTAGGCATGACCTTGTGACCTGATGATGGCTGATGGGAAATAAGAGATGGTGAGTGGAGTCACTTTTTTAGGATTATGCTCTCTGCTTGTTATGCTTTCTTAGGGGAAAGAGAATGTACACATTGGTGCCAGTCAACTTAGACCCAGAATAATCAAGATGGAACCCTGGGGAATGCAGCATCCTGAAGATTTATGAGTTAGGATCCTAAGTTTCCTTGTGAGTTTCCCTGCAGATGAGGGTTTCAGTGGGTCTCCGGGGAGTTGCAGGATGCACGGGAGCACCTAAGGAAGAGGAACAGACAAGGGAAAAGACACGAGTGGGGTGTGGTTAACAAGGCGGTGCCCCCCCAGTGGCAGCAAGAGGGCAGTCACCACGGCACACCAGGAGAGTCTAGAAAGTGACTCAGAGACTCCCTCTAGCTGCCGGGAAAGCTGGAGGGTTTGCGTGCCAATGCTTGTCAGTTTAGTTAAGGAAAACTAGAGAAAGGGACACTCATTACCCTGCTGGTTAAGCCCACCTCATACCCAAGAAAGAGTGTTCCAGGGAGAGGCTTCAGACAGGCACAGATATTAAAATGAATCTTTGTATGCAGACCACCTCTCCATCCTTCACAACACTTGGACCTTGATGAAGGAAATGACCTTCCTGGTTCCTTCATCGCTATTGGTCTCTGCCTCTGCATACACCTGCCTGTTTTATAGGGTGGTACATGGCTACCTGCATCAAAGCACATCTCCATCACTTTGCAGCACCAAGGGCTTGAGCCTTTCTACACTCCAGTGTCTTTCTCTGGAAAATGGCTGTATTATGATGCTTCCTCCCTGGCCTGAGGTGGCTTTGATTTTAGTTATTTGATGGGGGTAGGAAGAGAGAGAATTGGACAAGATTGTGTTGTAGCATAGGCTTGCCTTGAAGTCACTGTATAGACCAGATTGACTTCAAGCTCAAGGTAGTTTTGCTTCCTCCTCCAAGAGTTGAGGCTGCACACACGCATCAGCGCATTTGGCCCACGGGGCTGTGTTTAAGGGGAACTAGAATGATACATGCAAAGCGCCTGGCCAAGAGCGAGAGCATCGCTGTTCTTTCTCTGGCAGTGGCCCTTTTCCAAAGCTGCTTTCACTTACCCTGAGAGTTGCGCGATATCCAGGACCTGGCCTTCAAAAAGCAAAACACAAGCGGGGCGGGGGGCAAAGCCATGCCCAGCAAAGAGTGTCTTTAACACAGGTTCAGCCTGCAGAGATGCAAGGGATGTTAGGGACTACAGTTCAGTCAAAGATCAAGCCCAGGACACAGCAGCCAACACAGGAAGGTAATGAGAGGAGATCGACTAGGGGAAGCCTCAGCAGGAAGGAGGAGCCACCAGCCCTGCTGGCGCTTTCCACAGAGTTTCCTTGGGATCTGAGCATAGGCAGGGAGCGTGTCTGAAATAAACAGCAGGCGGTCCTGGCTGTTGCTGGCCTCGGCCACCCGATCTCCTCACCTGATGTTACAACAGAAAACACCCTCTTGCCCCAAGCGTGCACTTTCAAACTCTGTGGAAGTCTCGGCTTTTCCTTAGAGCAGCAGGGAAGCCACAAGGCCTCTCTTTGAAGGACCAGGTCAATGGGAATGAGGAATCGGAAACAATTGTGTTGCAGTGCCCGGGGTAAACATGTGTTGATTTGCGGTAGATAACAAGGTCTAGGTCATGAAGCTTCCTTGTAAGT
The DNA here is from genome assembly GCA_001685075.1 of Bramus lutescens. NCBI lineage: Eukaryota > Metazoa > Chordata > Mammalia > Rodentia > Cricetidae > Bramus > Bramus lutescens. Next base: position 133,389 of record LOEQ01002849.1, on the reverse strand, counting down.
AAACACGGAAGGATGCTGTTTCACTAGTCCTCTCTGTGTGAAAGTGGTTGCTGAGACGCTCATTCTTCATTCAGTGTCTGTGGGCACGTAGGCAGGCCAGGCTCTGTGCTAGCTCAGGGTCTAGAGAGGAGGCAAATCCTCAGCGCCCGTGACCGACTCGTGTCTAGCCACCGGGGAGAAAGGGAGCAGCTGAAGGACATTTGGTCACATTAAATTACTAACAACAATGTGCAGCTGCCACCCTACTCCCAGGAAGATAATCTAGTGCCAGCAGTACTTTGAAAATCAACTTTATCCTTGGCTTTTCTGTAAACAAGCGGCACAGCGTTTCCATATTGCCCTCACCAGCTTCCCGCGTCGCTGTCCTCTTACATTAGGATAGCACGTTTGTTCAGAGGGATGCAGCAAGGCTGATGCTCTTTAATGTCTTCCCCTGCTCCAGGAACCCTTTCACGGTAGCACATCACTCCTGGTTGTGATCGTTCCACAGATTCTCCCAGAGGATGACCTTGACGATACTGAAGTGCACCGATCATGTACTGCACAGGGTGCTCCTCTGCTGGAATCCGCCTCAAGTCTTCCTGGAAGCTGTAGTGGGGTTCAAGCGCTATTTCCCTCACGCAGTTTGAAGGGCATGTGGCGCTGGCGTGATTGAGGGTGAGCTTGCTCACCTGGCTGAGGTCATGTTTGCAGCTGGCTCTCCTATAAGCTCATTCTTTTCTTACCCAAGTCCACATCACCTTTTCTGGAAGTTCACACCTAAAGAGTAAAGTTATGTCCAATCCTGACCAGGGCAGGGTGTCTACTAATTGTCTACAATTCTTCTACACAGGAAATACATCTCTTCTTCCCACTTATTTATTGGATCTCATTGTGCATTATCATAGACCAAAACTTTTTTTAACTGTTCACAATTGGCTTATTCCTAATGAATATTCTTTTAGAACAGTCTTTTCTCATTTTACATACCCACCCCACCCTCCACCCGCTCCTCAGAGAGGGCAAGGCTTCCCATGGGGAGTCAACACAGTCTCTGACAAAGTCTCCAAAAAGAATGGGCTTCAAAAAGCCAGTTCAAGCACTAGGGATAAATCTTGGTCTCACTGCCAGTGTCCCCACAGACTTCCCCAGCCACACAACTGTCCCCCACTTTCCAAGATCCTACTTTGGTCCTATGCAGGCTCTCCCGCTATCAGTCCAGAGTCAGGGAGCTCACACTAGCTCAGGTCAGCTGGTTCTGTGGGTGTCCCCATCATGGTCTTGACTCCTTTGCTCCTTCCTCTCTTGGACTGGTCTCTGGAATCTCAGCCGAGTGCTTAGCTGTGAATCTGCATCTGCTTCCCTCCGGTGCTGGATGGAGGTAGACCAAGAACTTTCATTTTGCACTTCAGGCTACAATCTAACACTAGCTTCTTCTGTTTGACCAATTACCGCAGTTTGGCCAATTGGGTTTGCTTGTGTCTCTTGGCTATCTCCTATCAGTTTCATTGTCTGTTGAATTCATTTATCTTAAATGTGTGCATCTATGTGTGCATGTATGTGTATGGGTGTGTGAGGGGGTCACCGCATGTTTATGGAAGTCAGAGGACAACTTGTGAGAATTCGTTTTCTCTTCAGCACGTGGGTCCGGGAGACTGAACTGGGGTTGTCGGACACTGGCAGATGCCGTCTGCTTTGCTGAACCATCTCGCCAGCCCTATTGTTTGTAAATACTTAAGTATTTCCCTACTTCCTAGCCCCTTGACATATGCCACAAGCTCATCCTCCATAATCTTTTTCTTGCTCTAGTCCTAGAATAAGCTCTTTATCCCAGAAGCCCTACTTACCTGCAGAAAACAAGACCCGGTTGCTGGGTTCTGGGTCTTTGTTTTATTTAACTCCTTGTTTGAAAAAACAATTTGAAAAGTTGCAATGTAGCACAAAGAAAATCCATTTATTCTTTATCCAGGCTCATCTCTCATCAGTATTTTGTGCCATTTTCTGTATCATGTACTCTCTTTTTCTCTGTATATAGTTTTTATAAACCATTTGAGACATTAGGGCCCTTTACCTCTAAATGCCTCAGTGTGTGTTCACTAAGAGTAGTAATGGCCCTCTCCTGTATAGCCACAATAACTGGTTTCTGCCCGTCTAGCGTAGATCTAATTCTTTATTCCAATATACTATTGGTTTTCCAATTTTACTGATGGATTCAAATGTCCTTTATAGGGTTTATTTTTGTCTCCTATTCAAAAACTGAGCCTAAGCTTATGCCTGCCCCCTTAAACTTGCCTCACCCAGAAGAGGCCCTCATCCCTGCTTTGCCTTCTATGATATCCATAGTGTTTAAAGAGTATCATTCACTTTCTTTGATAAGAAGTTTCTCTTGGAACACTCTGCCTACCCAGAGTTAAGTGCATTCTGAGGGCATAGTCCTCAGGGCTATTCTCACATCTAGTGCCAACTCAAGAGTCAGAGGTTCTCTAAACTTTTGGAAGTTTTAATGATTCTCAAGAGGGACCGACTGAACTAACCAGGAAGTATCAGACTTAGTTACAGTTTACTATAAGAAACACAGGGACTAAAATCGGCTGATACATATATGATACATTGCAGACTTGAAGTTTCTGTGGGCCTCTTTCCTTAGAGTCAGCTTGCAGTCTCCTGGAACCTTGTGTGTCACACAGTGTTGAGTGAAGGACCCTCACTCAAGTCTCGGTGAAACTTACGTCTCCATTACTCAGGCATGATTGATTTATTGATTGTCTCCAGGGCAACTGACAGCAGTGTGATCCAAACTCCCACCCTAGTCAGTGGCTGGCATCGCTAGTCCCCACCCTGAGCAAAGACACTTCCGTCAGATATGACACAGAGTCATTCCCAGAAGCTGAGGGCACAAGGCCAAGTCCTTTATATTGATATTTTCTCATGAAATCATCCCAGTTTTGATTTTACAGCTGTGCTATGATATTAGCAACACCATGTTTATAAACATATTGTACCAAAAGTGTACACTGTCCATCTGCCCCTTCCTAGTGATGCTAATTACCAACACAGTCAAGAGACAGACTATTCGGGCTTCAAAGCATCTAGGAGTTCTCTCCTTTGATTCTAATAACCGTTCATTAAAAGTGTACCAAAATTTTAAAATGCAGAAAATACCCCACTCTAAACAAAAATACTCCCGGATTTCCCACCTATCGGTATGAACTATTTAAATCAGCCTTTACTGTGCTGGTTGCAAAATGTTGTTGCCCCATCTCCAACACTTCCTCCAACTTGACTAGTCCATGCTTGTCCCTGCCCATGAAGGAAGGAGAAGAGACTGCAGTTTCAATGAACGTCTCCACATGATATCGATGCAGGAGGTCTCCTTGACCTGCTCTGAGATGCCATCTGATGAGCCTGTCTTTCGTGAAAACAGGAAAGCAAGTTAGGTGTCATCTCGGAAAAGGGAGAAACATCCACTTTCGGGCCAAACACTCCCTGGGCAAAGGAGGAGCTCTTGCAGCAGCCTGGAATGCCCCAGATCACTAGGGAAAAGGCAAAGGCTGAGGCTAGGAGGCAGTGGTAACCTTTAGATTTCTCCTGCATATTTTTCTCTTTTCTTTCTAACAGCTTCTGGTCCTCTCCAGCATCATACCCTCGTGTTTCTAAGCTACTCCCTATCAACAGCAGCAACACTTGGCTACTTGAAGTACGTACAGACTCTCATAGGCTTTTCAGATGGACTGCTGTGCTGCTTAATGATGGACTGCTTAATTGTACCTCAATTTAACAGAACGAAGTTGCTTTGGAGAAAATGCCCTCCCCAGATTGGCCTGTGAGCAAGCCTGTGGTCATTTTCCTGATTGACGATTGATGTAAAGGACCTAAATCACTGTGGGTGGCGCCATCTCAGAGCTGTGGTGTTGGGTTCTATAAGAAAACAGGCTGAGCAAGCCATGGGAGTGAGCCAGTAAGCAGCATCCTTCCATAGCCTCTGCTTCAGTTCCTGCCTTGAGTTCCTGACCTGACTTTTCTTAGTGATAGAGTATGTGACCCGAGAGTTATAAAATAAAATAAATTCTTTCCTCCCCAATTTGTTTATGGTCATGGCACTTTACCAGAGCAATAAAAACCTTAAGACAATTACCAACACCTTTAGTTCTGGAAAACTGACCTTATGAAACCACTTGATCTGGCCTCCTACTCTCTAGCCACACTTCAGGTCATACCTGCATCTCAAGTCAGACCTGGCCAGACTGAACCATAGACCCTGCACCAGAGGCCCAGCCCTCCTGTCAGCCTCCAGGAGACATTTGCTCAAGCTAGGCTTTTCCCTGGAATACCCTTGACCAACGCCAGGTCAGCATTCTAGACTCAGCTGGAACTATGTCCTCCAGCCATCCTTGGTTCTGCCAATAATATTAGAAGGTTTGATGTGTGCTTCCAAGGCATCTTAACTCCCATCTTCCCAAACTAAACCACTGTACAATAAATACCCACTTTTCTCTTCATTTAAAATTGCAAGCAAATTGAGGAAAGTGATTATGTCTTATTTATTCCTATATGCCCAGCATTGAACAAGGTACCTATACCCTAACAGACACTAGGAAGGCTTATGAATACATAAGTGATAGATGCTTGGTCAAATAATTAACATCTATTCAGTGTCCATATGACCATCCATGTGAGACACACACACACATGCACATACTAATAATGCAGACATTGTTATTACAGCCATTTTGCTGGTGAGAACAATAAAGCATGAAGTTTAGCAATTGGACCATCATGTGGCTAGTAAGTACTATAGCTGGGATTTAAACCCAAGTAGGTGACAAAAAAGGGAGGTGATGTGGGATTCCCCTCTGTATGCTGTGAATACCATTGGTTAATAAAGAAGCTGTTTGGGGCCTGTGATAGGGTGAAACAGAGGTAGGTGGCTGGGGGCGGGGGGACTAAACTGAATGCTGGGAGAAAGAAGGCAGTGTCAGAGAGAAGCCATGTAGCCCCACCAGAACTTTACCTGGTAAGCCACAGCCTCATGGCAATACACAGATTAATGGAAATGGGTTAATTTAAGATATGAGTTAGCCAGAAATACACTTAAGCTATTGGCNCCAGAACTTTACCTGGTAAGCCACAGCCTCATGGCAATACACAGATTAATGGAAATGGGTTAATTTAAGATATGAGTTAGCCAGAAATACACTTAAGCTATTGGCCAAACAGTGATTTGCATAATATAGTTTCTATGTGATTATTTCGGGTCTGAGCTGCTGGGCAGTTGGGAGATGAACTAGCAGCCTCCTACAGCAACTCTAGGGCCTGCCAAGTTCCATACACTGTGTTTCTACCCAAAACTGTAGTGAGAAGAATGTGATAACACACTTGGCTAAAGAGACTTAAGGGAGGAAAGATCTGTTTTGGCTCCCCATTTAAGGGGATGTAGTCTGTCTCGGTGAGGAAGGCATAGTGGTAAGAGGAACATGCAGCTGTGACAACAGAAGCTTGCTCACATCTGAACAAAAATAAAAAAAGAAAAGAAAAGAAAAAGAAAGCAGAGAGAGGTGGGTGCTGCTGTATAGCTGGCTTTCTCCCTTTTTGTTTTTGACTCAGCTTGGTACCCCAAGCCAACGGATAGTGCTGCCCTCAGTCGAAGCGGGACTTGCCCTACTCCGTTAACCCTCCCTGTGAACTCCCATAGGCACATACCTAAAGGTGTGCTTCACTAATGCCCTCAGATATTTCTTAATCCAGCCATGTTGAAAAACCACTTAGACAGCGAGCTAGCGTTTCTCTCAGCTACTACTGTGAATGTGTAAAACTGACCAGACAGCCCAATACTATGTTGGAGGAGGCTGCTTGTTGGTTCCCAGGTGCCCTGCCCTAAAACAATCACACAGAAACTGTATTAATTAAATCACTGTTTGGCTCATTAGCTCTAGCTTCTTATTGGCTAACTCTTACATATTAATTTAACACATTTCTATTCATCTGTGTATCGCCATGGGGCTGTGGCTTACCAGGAAAAGTCCCTGCATCTATCGCCGGCAGGGCTACATGGCTTATCTTGGACTCTGCGTTCTTCCTCTCAGCATTCAGTTTAGTTCTCCCCGCCTAGCTCTCTTTCTCTATAGCTCTGCTATAGGCCCAAAGCAGTTCCTTTATTAACCGATGGTAATCACAGCATACAGGGGGAATCCCACATCAATATTCAAGACCAAAGAACAAAATCTTAAAGTACTATAACCCACCTGGGGTTGGGGAGGGTGTGTAATTTGCTGTTAATGCTATCTGGGTCACTGGAAAATGGACAGCTGTGTGAGTATTCAGTTTTTACAACCCCCAAACAAGGAAGGAGAAAGTTCAAGTGAGCTTTTAAAGACAACCGCAACCTTTGGGACACAAATAAGGAATGGCCACACGGTGTTTCTTCAAGGGTAAAAAATGGTCAAGGAAGTTCGTCACAGACACCTTTGCAAAAGTTGCTCATGGGAACCATTCATTCACACATAAACGGATTGAGCTCCACTGCTCTCAGCCCAGGCCATATGCAGATACTAACGACACTGAGATTCAAGGAACAGGCATGAGCCTGCCCTCAAAGGACATAGAGTCAGATGAAAGTCCACGACAACCCACAGCCTGTCTCTCTGATCACTAAAGAGAATTGTCTCCAATGCTTTCTTGCAAGCATGACCTTTTACCCGCAATGTTAATGTGAAGCCACACAATTCCATCTCCTCTGCACTTTATGCTACTGCCATCCTCACAGGCGAAGCCACTTTCTCACCTAACAAACCTCTCTGGATGTCAGCCACATGAAGAAACTGGGACTTAAATATAACCTATTTGGTCTCCACCTTCACAACTTCTTGCCGGGGTAAGATGTTCTATTGCCAGGGCCTGTTGGTTACATGGTATGTATGAGCCGGAAGTATTGGTTAAGTGAATTAAGATTTAAAGACAGGATGGGAAGCTGCCCGTGCATTCACGTCTTCAAAATTATTTGTGGCCATCTATTTTTCTTTTGTCAATAGTAGCCTAAAGAGATTCCTCAGGCACAAACAGTGAGCCCATGGAATTGTTGCCCTGGTTGGTTTTTTCTTTTTTGTTTTTGTAGTTGTTTTGTTTTGCTGTTGTTTTTTGTTTTGTTTTGTTTTTTCTTTCTATTGAAAGAAAATAGATAACAAACCAATATCTAAATATGTAATTCATCATCAAGTAGTATTAGGTACTAAAGAAAAGCTAACCAGAATGATAAATCAGAATGTCAAGTGTGGAACTGTTGACTCACGTTTCCCCCAACAGCCAAGTTTTACACGAACAGCCTAGAAACTTGGCAGGCTACATATTTGGCTCTTGTAACATCTGGGTGTTTGTGAATGAGGAGCCTCGTGGGATTGGTCGCTTATGGAATTGGGGTTTCTCCCACCCCCCTCATACACATTCTAGGCACTGGGCTTAATGCATGCTAGGCAAATGCTCTGTCTTCCAGGATCGGCTCGCAACTCCTTTCTTCCAGTCTGCTCTGGCTCACCACCCCAGTTAGAAGACTGTTATATACTTCCACACAGCGCTGCTTGAGGCTGATGGTTTTAGATGCAGCTGGCTCTGGAGCAAGACATATTAGTCATAATGGTATTCTTATAATGCTGTGCTCAGAGGTCAAAGAGAATATACATGGGACTGGAGAGATGGCTCAGTGGTTAAGAGCATTGCTTGCTCTTCCAAAGGTCCTGAGTTCAATTGCCGGCAACCACACGGTGGCTCACAACCATCTGTAATGAGGTCTAGTGCCCTCTTNAAGGAAGGAAGGAAGGAAGGAAGGAAGGAAGGAAGGAAGGAAGGAAGGAAGGAAGGAAATAAAGAAAATACATGTAAAACAAAAAATGGTAGTTATTACACATACATGTGTAGGAGCCAGCCATAATAAGCTAAATATGAACAGATCACCCAAAGGAAGTTCTTTACTTCCAACCATCATCTGCCAGAGTAGAGCTCAGCCATCGATAAATTTAATAAGAGGCCTGAGTCTCAGTAGTTTACCCTGGGGCAATATTTTACCCCAGGAAGAACCACAAACTGAGATTACCTGAGCACCACCCAAAAACAGACCATCCAAAGGAAATGCCTAACATTCCAACCGCTGTAGATAGGACCACCTGCCAGAACACACTCACCAGGACACCCTAGACAAATATCAACCAATCAGGGGTCCTAAACATCAGAAACCCCACCCCCACCTTTACTACTATAAAACCCTATTCTAACTGAGCTCACATTCTCCATTTATTCCAATACGTTGTACATGCAGAGAGACCGAGTTTACAAACTTGCATGAAATAAAGGCTCTTTGCTTTTACATACGGGACTAGGTCTCCTTGTTGGCTTTTGCGGGGACTTCGTGGATCTGGGCATAAGGCATGTATGTGTTTGATGTGAGGGATTTGCCCCAGGCCTTCAGGCAGGCTTTCCCTACCACTGTAAATATTCTCACTAAGAACACTACCGTGGAAAGGCTAACAGAAAGTCTGAGAAGAAAATACGCAATAATAGGCAGATACTCAAATTGTGACCAGAAATAAAAAGGAAGGCAGAATTAAACTTGATTAAATATGAGATTAACACTTAGACCCGTGTCTGAAGAGTGAATCAGACACTACTGTCTTCATACTTTAGGGCTGGGCTTTGGAAAAGATCAATGTCTTATTCAAAGCCACGTAACTCCTAAGTAGTATTTTTTTTATCTCGCTAAAAAGCCTATTTTCTCCCATGCCACACTACAAGAGTCCCTGCATGTTACCAATTTGCAATAGTAAAGTTAATTGTTAATTTCAAAATTTAAAAAACAGTCCACTCAAAGCCGGCTTATTAAATTCTAAGGAACCTTATTCCAGAGATAGCAATGATTTTATTAAAGATTTCAGAGAAGCCATGGGACTTCATGGTTGCACCCCAGGTACAAATTCTCTCAAACTCCTCGACCCCTATTTGCACACCTACAAAATGGTGGCAACAATCCCCCACAAAAGGGCTGTGAATGTAAATGAGCTCATATAGAGGGGACACCCAGGACAGTGCCTGCTTTTAGCCTGAACCTTCAAATGAGCCCTGCTGAAATGGTTTGAAAACCCCTCAATGTCAGAAGCCATTGAAATGGTAATGTAGCTTCTAATAGCCACAGTTTCTTCTGTAGACACAAGGAATTGTTTCTTTGAGCAAAGCCTTCTGGGGAATGAGCAAAAGCAAGGGAGTTCATCTTCCTTTTTTTTTGTTTTGTTTTGTTTTGTTTTGTTTTGTTTCTAAAGTCAAGAAATAAACAGGAAGACTCTAGGGACTGAATTAGCTTCACAACCCAATATCCTAAATTTGTTATTCTCAACTACAGTGGAAAGTGTTTGAACTTTCACAGTGTGCAGATACAGACACACACACACATGCACACACAGCACACATACTGAAACATATATGCACACTTCCATACTGCCACATACCCCCCCCATGTGTTCTATGTACTGAGCTTGCTTGCTTTTAAATTAACTGCTATTTGGAAAGCAAGAATCCTGACACACAGCTATCAAAAAAAATCCTAGACGAGACACAAGATCAGTGTTTTCCCAAGTTACCTGGTAAGAATATCTTGGGGATTGATTCACCCTCTGTAGATAAGAGTAAGAAACCAGTGCTTCCACGCACATTCTAGGTTATTCTTATCACGCAAAACTCAAATCACTATCCAAACCCCAACTTGCAAATGTAAAAACATTTTACTTCCCAGCGAGGCTATCAATTTTGGTCTCAAGTGATTTGGCCAACACAACTAACCGACAATCACTAGACAATTCTCTTACCTGAAGAACATACTGCTATAATTAAATTAACTTTTTCTTAGCTTTTTTTGAAGCAAGGTCTCATTCCGTAGCCCAAGCTTTCTGGAACCCAGCATGTAGTCTAAGTTAGCTTCCAACTCATGGCAGCCCTCCTGCCTCAGCCTCCCTAGTTCTGATATTACAGGTGCGTGCCAGTCGCAATACCCAGCTCTACTCTAGTTAACTTTTAGAAATCGGAAGTTATTGCTGAAATTACGTAGCGCGAGTGAGAAGGAGACGCGGAAGCCAACAAACTCACTTAGGAGTTTATTAGAGGGGAGTGTGCACAGGCCTGGAGATCGAGGTGCAGAGAGAGCGAAAGATGGAGCGCCCAACTTTTAAAAGCTGCGTAGCACATGCGCACAAAGGATTGGAGTGAATCGTCACTCTTATGATGCAGATGACTGGCGACTCACGCATGCGCTCAAGGGTTTAGGTGTGGATGTAACGCGGGGTCCTTTGTACCCGAGGGCCTATTCTCACATGCCTGTTTTTAGAACCCGGAAGTGCAGCCTTATCTATGGCTGAATAATTATAATTGCTACCCCTTGAATGTGTCTGTCTTCCTGAGCAGTGGTGACAATATTGGAGTGACATTAGGATTATCCCACCTTGACTAGGAAAGAGGGATTGATGCAGTGTGTCACTTTGGCCAGGTGATTTATGTCAGGCCCTACATGACCTGAGGTGCCTGGGGCTGTCCTGTGCTTTGGTGCCTCCTGTTGTGGAGCATTACCACGGACAGAGAGAAGGAGCTGCAAGATCAGGGGAGGAGATTACAGATGGGGGCAACATTGCAAAGAACGGTGCTCAAGCGAGCCTGCGAACCCTTTCACGACACTGTGCCCTGTGCACACAACTCTCTCAAGACAGCTCTTCCAGGCGAGTCATTTCCCACTTTACAGACAAGGAGACTAGGGCCCTATCTAGTCAATGATCAAGCACACTTGGGGTTTTAAATAACGCTTTACTCGTTGACAATTCTATCTATGTCTATGATGCATTCGGATCACACTCAACCTTGTATCTTTCCTGTTTTAAACGTGTTCGTTCATTCATACATCTATTTATTTACCATGTATAGATATGCTCACGACACAGGGCGCATGTGAAAGTCAGAGATTTTCCCCTTCCACCATGTGAGTTCTGGCAGTAACACTCAGGTCTAGACGTGGCCTTGAGAGCCTTTACCCACTGAGTTATTTTACCAGTCACCTCTGCACATTTACCCTCCACCCACTCCCGTCAATCCCTACCTCCTCCCAAGTCCCCATCCTACGGTTGTTTCTTCTTGCTTTAATTTTGCTTTTGCTTTGTGACCCACTGGGTTTAACCAGAGCCAATGCTGTGGGCACAAATATGAAGCTATCCACTGGAGCTTAAGGAACTTATCAGTAGCTACATCACTGAAGACAATGGCTTCTTCATGTTAGAAATATTTACTAACACGAGCTCTCTGTCGACGCAAAAATCCCAATCATGCCCAATCAAAACAAGCCAAATTAAAAGATATCCAGGTTCAATAGGACTCCTAAGCTCTCGGGTGGCCTGGAGGGGAACCAGGAAGCCGCCAACTCAACCATGGGACACACACACACACACACACAGCATGACACCACAAGTTGACTTTCCAGGGACCAGTTTGAATAGACTGGGGAGTGGTTCTCCTCTGGGGAGGGGTCAAGGTTTAGCGGGCTACCTTGACCCCTCCTCGGTGAGGTGTCAAGGTACAAGGGGCACAGGGGCGGGGCCTCCAAAGATGGAGGCCAGAGACTGGGATTTGCATTTCACTCCCAGCAGCTCGCCAGTGCCCTTAGTTCCCCTGTGTGGAATGGGGCCCTATGAACCCCTCCCCATCTATGATTCAGGGGGTAGTATGGATGGGCACGCGGCATCTGGCTCTTTTCCAACACATCAGTCTGCAGCCACTCAAGGGAAGAAATTTCTGGGATGGAGTGAAGTGGAACAGAGTGAGGAGGGCAACTGTGGTGGATTAAATGACATAAAATGTAAGTCAAAGAGAGGATGAGGACTTGAGGAGGAGCCAGAGAAAGGCAGTAAAGAGCTCATAAAGGAACATGATAAGGACAGCCCATTTAAACCTCAAACGTGCAGTTAAGGGAAGGGCGTGTCAAGGCAGGCTCACGGCTGAAAGGAAATGACCATATATGTACCTGATCCCTAACCAGAAACCAGCCCCACAAGCTGCCAAAGGGCAGCAACTTGCAGGGTCGCCAATGTGTCAATTTGACAAACAAGTCTCTATGGATTAAAAAACAACAAATCAAAATGAATGGATGCCCCCGACCATAAGACTGGTAGAGGCTGGGCTCCCCTCCACATTCCTGTTCCCTGGCCTAGAGGCCACTCTAATCTACGCTTTGTATCTCCCTTGGTCCTCTGGCTGGTCTCCCTGCCTCAAGCATTCTACATTGTCTACAAAGTATCATTTCAAACTACAGCTGCTACAGTCCTCCAGGGAAATTAATCCTCCTTGTCTTTGCTGTCTTTGCCCTGAGAAGCAAGAAATACCGCAGGAGGTAGCTCTAGGTCTGGAGTCAGACAACCAAGTTCAAACCCCAAGGCCCCTTCCCCACTAGCTGTGTGTCCTTAAAGAAGTTCCTTGTCCTCTCTGAGCCTCCTCTGTAATGAGGCTTATAATAGCCCCTGGGTCCCAGCCTCAGGCCAAGCCCTTAGCACAGTTCCTACAAGTAGAATGTTAGCTGTAACTGACACCTGCTATGAGCTGGCATCGAAAAAGCCAGCCCAGAGAGAAAGAAAGCATTTGTCAGTTCAACATTTGCTGGGGGCTACACCAGCAGAGGATGGACTCCAGGCCTCCAGTCACTGGTGTTCATTTACTCTGGAGGTATCAGAAAGTACCGCCAGAGCTGGGGGATCTGGGTAGGGAACAAAATCCCAGGGGATGCTCATCAGGCGATTTTGGAGAGAACTTACCACCACATCTAGGAGCTAGGCGGAATCAAAGAGCTAGATAGCCACTGGGGATAGGTGACATCCAGGGGCTATGGCATTCAATGGCTAGGTGGCATCTGGGGGCTAGGTGACTTCTAAGAGCTAGGTAGCCACTGGGGATAGGTGACATCTAGG
>LOEQ01002849.1:32672-49814 GCA_001685075.1 Bramus lutescens | reverse complement strand
TTTATTAACCAATGAAAGTAACACATAGACAGATGACCCTCCCACATCATTTGTTAATGCTGCAGAATATTTGTTTAATGATGCAAAGATGTGTTGTATTCTTTCATGTTGCATTTGTGAAGCTGTGTTACTTTGCCTGTCTAAAACACCTGATTAATAAAGAGCTGAACAGCCAATAGTTGTGCAGGAGAGGAACAGATGGTGTTGCCAGGCTGAGAGAATAAACAGAAGGAGATAAAAGGAAGGTCAGAGGATTGAGAAAAGAAGGTGCCAGCCACACAGCCAAACATGAAACAGGAAGGACAGAAAAGATATACAGAAATAGAGAAAGGTAAAAGCCCAGAGGCAAAAAGTAGACAAGATAATTTAATAAAAGCTGGCTAGAAACAAGTCAAGCTAAGGCTTGGCATTCATAAGAATAAGCCTCTATATGATTACTGAGGAGTTGGGTGGTTGGCCTCCCAAAGAGAGCAAAAGAGTTAAAAACCAACTGCATCCCAGCACTGAGGAAGAAGAGGCAGTTGGATTTCTGTGAGTTCAAGGCCAGCATGGTATACACATAGGGAGTTCCAAAACAGCCAGATTTACATAAAGACACTTGTTTTCATTTTTGAAAACAAACAAAAAACACTAGGCGTGTGTGTCATTACCATGCTTTTAAGCCCAGGACTTGGGAGGCAGAGGCAGGCAGATCTCTCTGAGTCTGAGGCCAACCTGGTCTACAGAGTAAGTTCCAAGACAATCAGAGATACACAGAAAAACCCTGTCTCAAAAAAATTAAAACAAACAAACAAAAAAGAAGATGCATATAAACCAGAATGTGAAATTAAACTCTACCCCTGGGTTTCTTTTATCAGTTAAGTGTCTATCTAGTCAGATGACTGAAAACAAAGTTATTTTAACAGAGCATTTAACATAAAGAACTAAATACATACAGAGCGGCAACTAGACAGCTGAAAAGCAAAGGTAGTACGATGTAACAGAGGTACGAGCTTCAGGAAGCAGCTACTATTCTGGAGAACAAAGAATAAGCTCAAATTATGAAAACTCAGAAGCACAGAGAAAAGCTCTTTAGAGCCCAGACTAGGACCCCTGCGGAGGAGACACTCTAGCTGGTGTTCAGTCCAGCCTACTCGTTATACAAACAGAACACTGAGTCTGAAGTTCTCACCCCACACTACCCAACCCATTAGCAGGAGAGCTCAGACACGGGTCTACTGACTCTATGGGCACACTTTCCACCACATCACTCTCTACCTAGTATCTTATGTCTGGTCAAAGATTCTTCCAATCCACTAAGAAAGGGGGGAAAGTAAATATGTTCAAGCAAGAACTCTAACTTTCTAAACTCAGAGAAGTCAATTATAGATTACCATGTGTGAATATGTGTGCATCAATATACAGATATATAGAAAGACATATAAATGTATGTACACGTGGAGGCAGAGGTAGAAGCTCGGTATTCCCCTCAATGGAGATTACTTTTTGAGACAGGGTCTCTTACTGACCTAAAAGCTCACCAATTCAGCTAGCCTGGCTAGCCAGAAATCCCAGCATGTGGCACATGTGCGTGCCACAGCTCAGAGCTTCTGAACCTGGTTTATGAAGGCTGGAACACGGATAAGCCCCAGTCCCAGTCCTTGAACAGTCATTTCTAATGCATCCTTTCTCACACCACACTAGATAGAGCCTATTCTAGTTTTTAAAATCATACAACAGAAGGTACTGCTGAAAACCATGGGTGCTGTCGTCATATCTAGATATTTATTAAATGGATAGATACATTTTGAACATTCATACCATACATTTATGCCTTTTGTCCTTTTTACATCCATATATAGGCATCCATAAAAACTTCAATATATGGGGCTGGAGAGATGGCTCAGAGGTTAAGACCTCTTCTAGAGGTCCTGAGTTAAAGTCCCAGCAACAATATGGTGGCTCACAACCACCTATAATGGGATCTGAGGCACTCTTCTGGCATAACAACATACACATGTTCAGCTAGAGTACTAAATCTTTAAAAAAAAAAAACTGCAAGATATCCTGCCATCACTTTCCACCTATCTACAACACCAAGGTTAATAAATAAATTCTTAATATATTAAACCTTTCATATCCCACAAAAGAGATGAAGGAAAAATGGAAACCTTTAATTATAAAAACAATGAAGAAATTGCTTTGTGGGTGTGGAAAAGACAAAAATCATGGAGAAAAAACATAACAAATGACAACTTATTGAGACTTATACATATTGAGAAGCTAAGAACACTAAATAGGGCTGCAAAGCAAAAGCGACCAGTGAACAGTAAGAAACTGGAACTAGCAAGCTCTGGAGTCAAGAACAAGCTCTATAATTTACTACCCACGTGCCTTAGGAAGGACACTTCATTCTCCCAAACTCCACACTTGTCAAATGAGTGCACTAATACAGGAGCAAGCAGGGATTGTAATTATCCAGCTGAAACAGTCTTCATGGAGCTGAATTCAATAACTATTATTCCTCGGTAAGAAGAATGGAGCTGCCATACGAGACACCACTAAAAAAGAAAAGGAGCTGACTTATTTAGGCTGTAATAGTATCTTTTGTTTGGGGATCCTCAATATCTAAAATAGTGTCTGAAAGAGCATGAAGTTCAGTAACAATTTGGTTTAATGAACGACACATGATTGGGAAGTTAGCAAAAGAGTTGTAAAAGACTGTAGACTAAAATAATAGATGTCCTAGATAGAAGAAATAATTGTAGATTAAATTCTCAGGAAGCTGGGGACGTTGCTCAGTTGGTGGAGTGCTTGCTTAGCAGGCAGCAGTGCAAAAACATTGGGCACGGTGACGCGTGCCTGTGATGCCAGCGCTCGGGAGGTGGAGAAAGAGAACCTGAATGTCAAGGTTATCGTCTAGTTCAAAGCTACCCTGGGTTACAGGAAATCTTGGGTGGGGGCTCTTAGAGAAAAGACAACTGGATGTGGACACAGACGTAAACAAATATGTCCGAAGTGGGGTTTTGGGGGGGATAGTGGGGACTGACTATTTTTGTTTTATTTTTTGAGAGAGGGTCTCATTATGCAGCCTAGATAGGTCTGGAACTCATGATCATTCTTTGTCAAGCTCCTGAGTACTGGGACTTCAGACTTTCACCTCAACACACGCCACCACAGCCAAAGTATTTTAATTTAATTAATTTATTAAGATTTAAGAAAGAAAAACAGTGGCACAGCCCTAATCCTAGCACTCAGAGGAAGCCCTAAGGTTTGTTCTCAACCTTCCTGATGCTTCAACCCTTTAATACAGTTCCTCATGTTGCGGTGACCTCAACCATAAAATTATTGCATTGCTACTTCATAATTGTAATTTTGCAGTTATGGATCGTAATGTAAAGATTTGGGGAGATAGAGGTTTGCCAAAGGAGTCAAGACCCACAGGTCGAAAACCACAACTCTGAGAGGAGCTCAAAGCTACCCTGAGTCATATGACTCTTTCTCAAAACAAAACAAACCACAGAAACAGAAAAGGTCTGAAGGAGAGAAGATTTTCAGTACAAAAGAAGATAGACTCATGGTATAGCCAAAAATAGTGGTGCTCACCTTACTCCCAGCACCTGAGAGGCTCATCTCTGAGAATCCAAGGCTAACCTGGTCTATAAAGGTAGGAAAAACAGAACGCAGGGCTTGGGTTGTGCATGCCTTTGATCCCAACACTAAGGAGGCAGAAGGTGGATCTCTGAGTTCAAGGCCAACCTGGTCTACAGACGGAGTTCCTCGACAGGCTACACAAAAAAACCCTGTCTCAAACAAACAAACAAAAAAACAAAAAAACCTTACTCTACTAACCCAAAACAAAAACTTTAGACAATCAGATGCAAAGACTTAGAAGAAACTAGATTTAATTAGGAGACAAATTGAAGTACCTGGGGAAAGATTCAATTCACATTAAATAGGCTGATGATTTTGTGTCTTTGATTACGAAGCAAAGGTAATCTAAAAAGAAGAGAAGGATGCTCCTTTCTTTCCTTGGGTTTAAATAACTACAACTAAGGGGCTGCAGAGATGGCTCAATGGTTAAGAACACACAGTGTCCTTGCAGAGGACCCAAGTTCAATTCCCAGCATTCGTGTTGGGAGGCTCACAACTGTCAATAAGTCCAGTTCCAGGGAACCTAGAGTTCCCCTGGGACCTATGGCTTCCCCTGACATCTGCAATCATGTATATATACCCCTATAGACAGACACTCATATACATAACTTAAAATATAATAAAAATAAATCTAAAGAAAAAACCCCTACAACCTCAGTCAGATAAATATAAGAGGTAGTTCTCTAAACTGTTGGAAAAGAATATTCTTATTGCTACACAAAGAAACACAGGAACAATACAGAAGCAACCCAGCAAGGCAGTTTCTTCTTAGGATGCACACAAGCACACCAGGCAGGAAATCTGGCACGTTTTGATCCTCACACGGGAGGTAAGACCTCTTCCCACTGGCTGGCCACATCCTCGCTCCCTTCCAGGTTGGCTAGTTGTAAAACAACTGAAGCCAAGAAGAAAGGAATCTGCCAGTCTGGACCGCCAAATTCTGGGAACACAGTGGGCCTCCTTTGACAAAAGTTTTATCAGATGGGAGAGATTAAAGATTTGCATAAAAGTTTTACAATGTAGGGATAGAAAAAGATTTAGATTCCTTGACATAAAAGTTTAACAAGCTACGGAAGGTGTAAGTGCTGTTGACCCTTGGCAGGCTGGCCATGCTTGACAGAAAAACAGTTTCTCACAAAACCTCTTTTATTCTCTAACTATTCGTAAAACCTACACAGAAATTCCAAATAATAGGATACACAAGGGAGGATTCTGAGGAGGGATGTGTTGGCAGAGATGGAAAATAAAACCAGGATCTTAAGGAAATACAGGTTTGAAAAGGGAGAAAAAAAGAACCTGAGGGACAAACCTCAGCTGCTGGAGTTTGTTCAGCAGGCATCATGAATCCCTGGATTCGATACCCAGTGCCACATAAAACTAGGTGTGGTGACACAAATCTGTAATCCCAGCACTCACTCAGGAGGTGGAGGCAGGAAAATGAAAAATTTAAGGTCATCCTTAGCTACATAGCAAGTTCAAAGTTAGCCTGGAGTACTCGAGACCCTGTCTCAAAAAGAAATGCGCTGGGCAAAGGAGCAAAGTCTCACTGTGTCTTCTCTGTAAGCAAGCCTAGATCCCACAAGAACCCACGCTGGCCAGATCCCACAGGAACCCATGCTGGCCAGATCCCACAGGAACCCATGCTGGCCAGATCCCACAGGAACCCACACTGTCCAGATCCTACAGGAACCCACATGGGCCAGATCCCACAGGAACCCATGCTGGCCAGATCCCAAAGGAACCCATGCTGGCCAGATCCCACAGGAACCCACACTGTCCAGATCCTACAGGAACCCATGCTGGCCAGATCCCACAGAAACCCACACTGGCCAGATCCCACCCAACCTGGCCAGATCCAGCACAACTTCTCCAGCCTTGAGGAAGTCTGCTGGCTGGTCTGCTTGTTGCTTAGTTTTCTGTGCTGGCAGCTAAACTCAGGCAGTTGTGTCTTTGATTATGAAGCAAAGGTAATCTAAAAAGAGGAGAAGGATGCTCCTTTCTTTCCTTGGGTTTAAATAACTACAACTAAGGGGCTGCAGAGATGGCTCAATGGTTAAGAACACACAAGTGTCCTTGCAGAGGACCCAAGTTCAATTCCCAGCATCCATGTTGGGTGGCTCACAACTGTCAATAAGTCTAGTTCCAGGGAACCTGGAGTTCCCCTGGGACAAGTACTCCACTACCAAGGCCCCTGCCAGCCCCAGGTTTGTTAATCACCAGCTAGAATATCTTCCTATTCATGTCTTTGACTCCTGAAACTCTTCTATATTATCCTGAACCAATGATATTTTAACACTGGCTATAATTCAGTGGGCAATCCTGCAAACAGCTTACCAGTTGTTATTAAAATGACTTTCCTTAGAACAGCAGCCTAAACTCTGTCCCCTTTAGCATCCCCCTTACTAACTGCTCAGATGGGGAGCACAAAGCCTCCTTTGCTTCTCTCCTCGAAGTCTCCTCAGCTCTCTTGAACCTCTCAGTTCACAGACATAGCTAATGGCTACCCCTGAGCCATCTCTGGGTAGCCTGGAGGTCTGCCTGAGGTGTGAGCTGCACACAGCTGTCGCCCTGTGTGTGAAATGGAACATAATGCCCACCAACCACACTGGCCAGATCCCACAGGAACCCACGTCACATCTTCCTCTGATGGGAGATGGTCAAGCTGGAAAGAACGGTGGTAAGAGAATTAAAACCACGCACGCTCCCTGCCTCATGAAGTCACGGTGTTCTTCCCTGCATCCTGCATTCTGTCAATGTCCAGACGAAGCACTCATTTTGGCAGCACATTGTTGAGGTGGACTGTGTGTCTGTGCTCTGTTGACTGTATTCTAACGATGATAAGTGTAATTTTAAAAAGTGCCTGAATTATGTGAATGGCTGGGGAGAAATTATGTTGACTAGACAGGCAACAGCTACCCAATAATCCTGTAATGTTACAAAGGAGCTGGTTTCAGAGTTTGCTGGGGCTGGGGTGTTGAGACAGGACCTCTTGTTGCCAAGGCCGGCTTTGAACTCACTGTATAGTGAGAGGGCCAGAGCGAGACCAGAGTTATGACAGGTTTCTAATAGCCCCTGACAGGGACCAGGTCTTAGTTTCATTTTACTGGAACCAGCTAGACTGAGCAAGCAGTCCTTGGGAAAGCAGCAGCCCAGGGGCTACCAATCAGATGGCGTCCCACAACCTTGTGCAAGCTTAAAAGAACTAGAGACAGCTTCTCCCGCCCTGCAGCTGAAGAGCCCTAACCACTGAACCACCAACCAATCCCACAGCAACCCGTGAACTGTTTAACTCCAGCAATCAGTCCCCAGACTAGCCTCCCTTCCCTGGAATGCCCTCAGTCTTGCTTAAAAGGAACCTTCGGGCCTCTCTGTTGTCATCGCCATGTGCCACACAACATCCTGGAATTTTAATAAAATGCTCTTGCTTATTGCATATGAGACTGGTGATCTTTTATGGGACTTCCTGCGGACACTGACATATAGTTCAGGCTAGCCTTAAATTCTTAGGGCCCTGTTGTGGGTGGAGAAGAACTCTACTATCTGCACACACGTGGACTGTAGGCCTTACTGTACTATGGGTTCTAGGGCTCTGGAGAACTGGTTATTGGGAGCCTGGAAGTGTTACAGAGTTCGAGACCACCCAGAAAAGACCACCAGATTCAATTCAGATTATAATTAGCCAAATTTGTTGAAACTGCTGGCAGGGCTGCAGAGGGTGGTAGTGCAACCCACAAGCACTTCATTTCTGAGGAATTTACAGCTTCGTGAGGAACTGCCTTACTCCCCCTGCACACAGTAATAAGTGATCTTACAGAAGCCAGAGCAAGAAGCTAGTCATTTGATAACAGTTTCACAATTCTGGGGAGGAGGCAAAGAGGCAGGGCTGCTGGGAACTCATCTCTCAGGAATTCAGGTCAGAGAGGAATGGCTATTGCCATGGGTGCCTTAGCCCAAAATGGAGTTTTCCTCAGCCATGGCAACACAACAGTCAACTCGTAAAGCATGGATCTACTAAGTCATGATCAAGGTGAACTTCGGATGAGATGCACACACACCAGGGCTTCAGTTCTAAATTAAGACAAAGAAATACTACCACACAGACCGAGAACTCAAACTAATCACTGTTATCTACAGACAAAAGTCTGGACAAATGTATTTTAATTAAAAAGAGAAAAGATACATGAGAACCTAAATTATCATAGGCCTAAGATCCACAAAATTCAAAGACACACTTAAGAATTATGGGATGGGATGGGGAGACAGCTCCATTGGCAAAGTGCTTGTCCTGTAAGCCATGAGGACCTGAGTTCAGGTTCCCTAGTACCCACATAAAGCTGGGAACAGTGATGCACACATCTACAACCCAGCACTTGTGACAGAGAGAAGCAGATCTCTGCACTGCAGACAACCAGTGAGCTCCAGGCTCCTGGAGAAAAGCTGTCTCACCTAAGATGAAGACGGGAGAGCTATCCAGGGTCGACTTTCGCCTCCTCAGGTGCTGGCACCTACTACATGCACGGATGTAAGCATCTCTGTGAACACATACATACTTCATACACACACACCAAAAATAAAGGTAAACTAGTAAAAGATCTAGAGACATACTCATCTACTCTGATAGACTTGAAAATCTAAAGGAGACAGGTGAGTGCTGAGAAAAAAGTAAACTACCAAGCAACTTACTTAAAAAAATCATCTTGACCTAAACCTATTTTATAAAACAGCAGACCCTTGGGGCCATGGTTGCGCACACCTTTAATCCCAACACTCGGGAGGCAGAGGCAGGCGGATCTCTGTGAGTCTGAGGCCAGCCTAGTTTACAGAGCAAGTTCCAGGACAGCCAGGGCTACAAAGAAACCTTATCTCAAGAAACAAAAGAAAAAAACTCTAATAGGCAAACACCCATAATAAACATGAATGAAAAAAGTTTAGATCATGTATTAGCAAATCAACTCCCAAATACACTGAAATAATACATAAAGCAAGTAAAGTTCATTCCAAGAATATAAGGATGATTCTTAATCTTTCCAATGGCATTCATGTAATCCACATTATTTTTCCACAGGAAAAGAAATACATATAATTATTTATCTTAATAGATTTCCCTTTTGAGACAGGGTCTTGCTATGTAGCCCAGGCTCACTTTGAGTTCAGTTCTCCTGTCTGTACCCCCTAAATACTAGGATTGCAGATATTTACCAATCCTGCATTGATTGTTTGAAAAAAAATTGCTAAAATTTGTCACCTTCTCTACTTGGGTAGTAGAGAGAAGCAGCCTAGAGAGCTAACAAATAAAGCTTTTTTATAAGATGCCTCCGAAAAGCCTAAGGAAAACATCCCATTTCATTAAACACTGGAAACATCCCCACTAAAATCAGGAGAGGTGGAACTGCTATCAGCATGACTGCCTGTCACTCTGTACCAGAACTGATGCTTCTTCGCATAAGGAGGCTAAAAAAAAAAAAGAAATGTGGGCTCTTGGTTAGAAGCAACACAGCAAGATTAAGCCATAGAGAACTTACTGGAAGAATTTCAGGAACTCCCAAAAGAAATGCAAGGCTGAAGAAAGCAAGTAAATACAAGGCACCTGCAAAGAGGCACGCAGAAGAATGGTCTCTGGAACTGGGCAAGCCCATTCAGTTAGCCACTCTGCCAAGATCACAGAGTTCCAAGTGTCCCTGGCAATGACTCATCACTGAGATTCAAAGACTTGCAAAAATAATAATAATAATATATATGTGTGTGTGTGTGTGTGTACGTATATTCATCTACCACCAAATGGTTGCAGAGAGATTAAGAAGTGTGTATGAGGGTGCACTCGAGAACATTCATGTAACTAGAGGAGAACACCAGTCCTACGCTATCACTTTCTCTTATTCCTTTCAGACAGCGTCTCTCACTGCACCTAAAGCTAAGATAGCTGTCAGCAAGCTCCAACAATCCACCTGCCTCTCCCAATCCCGGCTCCCAGATGAGTTTACAACCACTTGTAGCGATGCACAGCTTTTCATATAGGGGCTGGGGGGTTCAATCTCAAGTCCTCAGGCGTGTACAACAGGCTGCCTCACCCACTAAGCTGTATCTCTAACCCCAAAGGCTTCCTTTGTCACCATACACCATAATAAGGGGCTGGAGACAGGGTTCAATGGTGAAGAGTACTTACGACTCTCACAGAGGACCTGATTCACTTTCCAGCACCCTCACTGCATGGCTGAGAAACACCAGTAACTCTAACGTAACTCCAGCCCCAGGGACACTGCGGACACCTGTACTCATATGCGCACGCACGTATATATACACACACACACACACACACACACACCACACACACACAATTAAAACAGTAAAAATAAATCTATTTTTAAAAGAAGCACAAATCAATATTTCTATAGTCCTCAGCATGGGACTTCCTGAAATGATATACAAACCCTAAAAGCCATAAAGAAGATCTGTCTATAAAAAAGGTCTATCTATAAAAAAGTAAATAGATTTAACCATGAAACTTTAAAAAACTTCTGCACTAAAAGCTAAAATTTAATGAGAGAGAAAAAAAATAAAAAGCTTCAGCACTTACAATAGAATGTCCATGATGCATGAAGAGAACCAAACAAGTAAAACAATCTACATCCCAATAGAACAGGCAAAAGATCCTAGGCTTCTACGGGAATTTAACACCAATGACTAACAAACCAAGGAAGCACACACATTAATAACCATGGAAAATGCAAATGAAAGCTGTTTTCTGACTATGAAAATAACAAGATGGTGAGGGCCAAAAAGAATCACTACGGTTAAAGCTAACGGGCACGCTAGCGCACTCCCCGCTTACGGGCTGTTCTCCTGCAAATGCTACCACTTACTAGTACTAGAAGAGCGTGTTTCCCTCCATGTTCATTAGCATTTAATTAGCCAAATGATTCTCAAATTCTGGAGTCCCAAACTTCAGACCTCTATAGACCCCGAAATGTAAAGAGGGCATGTATGGCTTGTCAGAGTTTAGAGAAAGAGTCTACAAAGGGGTAAAGGAGATTTGGAGCAGATGAGAAACATACATTAAATTTTAATCATGACCATGGTTCCATGACTTTTTATCCAAAAATCATGTAACTTTGTGACAAAAAAAATAGTGAATATACTTATGAAATAATACCCTTTAAAAAATGACTTTAAAAATTGCTCAGCCAGGGGCTACACTCAGTGGGAGAACATTTCTCTAGAATCATCTCTAGCAACAACAAAAGGCCTAGAGCTTTTGTTTACATTTAGCATTTAGAAATGTCAACAGTTTTTCAAGTTATTACGTACCCATCTTAAAATAAGGCATTAAATGTTAAGGTGTTCTTTACTAAAAGTAACTGTACTTTCCAAAGTAAAAACTATTCGTGATTAAAGAAGGCACACTGCTGGGTATCTGGACAATTTTCATAATGTCTACCTTCAAACACAAACATCTGGCTGAACTCACCAGAGCGTGTTTCAATCTCTTACAGCATCGTAAGTCAGGTAGCCGCTGGAAAACTTCACACTCATAAAGGCAATGAAAACAAGAATAACCTCTGAACATCACTATAAAAATAATGAATTTTTACACCGTGTGATAGGGAAGCAGAAGAAAAGGGAACCACACTTTGAGACTATCTGATTTAACCAATACAAGATAATATCAGATCTCAGATATGCAGCAGTCACAAAAACGTTGTTCCTTTTTAATCAGAGAAACAGTATCCCATGCAGATGCTCTGTTCTTCAAACAAGAGTTGGACTCAGAAACTCTCAAAAACGGAGGAGAATCAAGGATTTAGAAAATCAGTAGTCTGTAAGAAGACAATCATCCTTAAACCTTCACACTTCACCTGCGGGACAAGGAAAGTCAGCAGACAGCAGGAAGGCGGTGAAATGCTTGACCCTAACAACAGACTGAGAAAATGATGGAAAAGTGGGGTGACTTTAAAAAAAAAATTGGAAAGCCAGTGAAAGACAGGAAATCAAACATTGCTCTTTGGTCACATGGTTCATGAAACTCAAGGTTGTGAAAACCACATCACATCCCCACACGGTTCACAGATGCTGAACTATGATAAGTGACTGTTACCTGTACCTCGTCTCTAGTGACAGAAAACGCAAAGCCACTCACTCGCATAGTTTAACATGCGAGGAAGGTGCTAGGTCCCACCTGGGACGGTTTGTTCAGGGGTCTGTATTATTTCCCTAAGACGAGGTCAGCGTCGGATGGTCTGGGCTAAGAGGTGGGCCGCCCGGGATTCAGGCGACTCTGACCTCGGCCATCCCGGCAGGGACTCCGCGGAACCCGAGTGCGTCGGGCCCCTTCACTCACCTGGCCGTTGCTTCAGCGCCATCACCGACACCAGGTAGTGGGCGATGTCAAAAAAGGGGAACATGGACGTGCGGGAGAAGGACAGGGTCAGATCATCCCACGGGTAATCCATGACGACGACCGATCCCGGCGGCCNCAGATCACCGGCCTTGGATGGGGCTTGGCCCTGGTTCTCCTGTTAAAGATGTGGCATCTTCTCCGTGGAGGTCGGTGCCCTCTGATTCAAGGGGCAACTCTCAGTCAAATTCCTTTATGTAAACAAATGCCGTTCGCCTTTTATTAAACTCACTTTTTTTACCTACTGAAAATATGAAAAATAAAGCAGTAATGCTTTATTCATGGCCTCATGAAATTTGAGTTTTCCCAGGAAGAACTTTTTTTCTAAAAGAATTTCACAAAGCATAAAAAGTATGAATGCTGTGCCAAGGCAGTTCGTTAAGAAAGACCATTGCAGGGAAATGCATGAAGTATTAAGAGCTGATCTGCAAATGCTAAAAGGTATGTTGCCTAGACTGCAGACTAAGAATGAAGTTAGAAAAGAAGTTAAAAAAGAAAAAAATGGAAGAGTGGAGTGTTTCTCAATAAAACCAAGGTGGTTTGAGCTCTTGATCAATCGACCAATCGCTACATCATATTTAACCTTGTTTACCAAAAGCCACACCATTGTGCTAAATGGAGTCGGTCATTCTGGTGAAGAAGATGGGCAGGGCGCTGAAGTTGCAACCCAGCACCAAAGATTTATGGGAACAGGCAGGGGAAATTCCTGGTCCAAGACAAAAAAGTAGTCGATGTGGATCTTAAGGGTAGAGATCCAGATAAAGACTATCCCAGATGGATGCAAACTCCACTTGTAAAGCAGCAAAAAGAGCCTAGTTTGCAAAAACAAAGGAGCAATCTGTGAAGAAAATTGGTTACAAAAAGAACTAGAAATAAAGGAAAAGAAGTAAGTCTGAGTAGGAAAAAAAGTGAGTCTGGCACCTTTTTCTTTGGCATGCCAACAGATTGTGCTGTTACCTGTAAACTTGTAAACTCACGAGCTATTGAAGGAAAGGGCATATGACTGTTCTCTAAGTATTGCTGCAAAGGGCAATTCACCTTGTTTCCCTGAATTTAACTTTTGATATTGACTCATCTAGCAAATGTTATCTACACACGTGCTTTGTGCCAAACACTGGACGCCAGAGGCGCTGTCCTAAACACTAGATGCTTAAAATGTAAGAAAACGGTAATAACCTATCAAGAAACAGCAGCCTTGTTAAAATACTTTCCTATTTGCTTTTCTAAGCAAACACCTTCTATACAGAATTTTTTTTAAACCTCTGGCACATTTTGTTATAACAATGTAAGAAACACTCAATGTTTTATTAGTTCTTTGCATACATTTTACAGGTTCCCTGACATTTGCTTCACCACACAAGTGGGTAAACATAAGCTTGGCCATATCCACCTAGTACCTAAAGACAGTGTTTTTAAGATCTAAAGGAAATGAACTAGTAATATCACACACACACACACACACACACACACACACACACACACACCTGTTATGAGGATCAAAAATATCTCTAGACATTTCAAAATGTTTCCAGGCAGGGAGGATTATAAAATCATGCACAGTCCAGGACTACAATGGTAAATAAATAGAGATCCATTGGCAGAATGTGCTTCTATTAATACAAACATTGTGATCATGCCATAAAATTAACCAGTAGGCTAATTCTAGAACTACTGTCATAACCCGTTTTAGGCTCAGCTTGTTCTTGTTTCTTCCTGGTTCAATGTCTCCATGCTCAGCATCACAAATGGCATTTCATGGCATTTCCTTTCTCTCCTGCAATACTGCTTCCTAGCCACTGAGTGGCATGCCTTTCACTTTGAGGAATTCATTTTATATATACGTGTGTGTGTGTGTGTGTGTGTGTGTGTGTGTATTCATGGATATATATTCATGAATAGTTCAAGAAAAGAAGGTTTCATATTAAAGGGACTACTTGCACTTCTAAACTTTAATATGGTGAATAGACATTTTTGTCTAAAGTTATTTTTTAAATTTAATTACAGTTATGTATTATGTGCATGGAGGTGTGTGTGTGTGTGTGTGTGTGTGTAGAAGCATGTGTACCTCAGCATGTATATGGAGGCAGTCAGTTCTCACCTTCCACCATGTGGGTCCCAGGTATCGAACTCGCATCCTCAGGATTGGTGGCAGATGCCTTTGCTCACTTAAGCTATCTCACTACGTCACCTGAAGTTATTTTAACAGCCACTTAATAACTGCTCTGTATCAATTATAATAATATATGATATGACACATAAACACATATACTTTGAATTTAACCCTTTTAATGTTCAGAATTATAAAGGAGAGTTAACTGGAGAATGTTGTCACACTCAAAATGCCTACCACTTCCAGTCAGCACAATGAGGTTGCAGGGATTAAGTGGTCTGAGAATCCACTTAACTCTACTCAGTATGTATTAGGTAGTACCTGTAGCGTTATATATGGGAAAATATATTCTTACACTTGAAATGAAAATCTGTTTCTCTAATTATTAGTATCATTTATGCCTCCAGAAAATCTAAACTATTAGACTAAAAATATTCTCCAAGTGCAAACTTACCTGATGTTAAGTAAAAACCTGATGTCACCAAAAGAAAAAGTACATAATTTTCATCAAAGCTAACCTGCCAGTTAGCCATCAGTGCACTAACTGCCAGTTTGTGGTTCACAACACTTGTAGCCATCTATCTCTGGTCAAGAGTAAAATTTCATTAAGTTCATAGATTGTTAATATTAAAACACGGACCTAGACTCTTAAAAAAAAGTATTTTGGGCCTCAAATGATGGATCAGTGGATAAAAGGCCATGATGCACAAGCCCGATGACCTGAGTTCAGTCCCCAGAACCCACAGTGATAAAAAAGAATCACTTCCCACATGAAGTTTCCCCTAACCTCCACATGGCTGCCTTAGCAAACATGTGCCTGTGTGCATGCCCCATATATAACAACAACAACAATAATAATAATAATTGGTGGTTTGAATGAAAAGGGCCCATTATAAGCCCATAGAGAGTGACATTTAGGAGGTATGGCATTGTTGAAGTAAATATGGCCTTTTTGGAAGAAGTGTGTCACTGGGGATGGGCTCCGAGGTTTTAGATGCTCAAGCCAGGCCCAGTGTCACTCTCTCTTCCAGCTGTGTGCTGACCCAGATATAGAACTCTCAGCTACCTCTCCAGCATCAGGTCTGACTGTGTGCCACCACGCTTTTGGATGTGACAATAATGGACTAAACTCCTGAACTGTGAGCCAGCCCCAATTAAATGTTTTCCTTTAGAAGAGTTGCCATGGCCATGGTGTCTCTTCACAGCAACACAGCTTTGTCTAAGACAACTAATGATGTGGATGATACATAAAATAAAATTTCTAAGGAATTTCCAGAACAGATAATTCATCATTCTGGGAAGGTTAAACAAAATGAGGAAGTTACTGAAACCCATGAAAGTGAGAACAAGTTGAACATCAGATCTAAGAAAAAGAGAAAAAAAGCAGACTATTTCTTGGCCCCGCAGTAACAGAGGGTCAGGGCCTTCCCTCAGCTACTGACCATACTCAGTGACAACATCCTGTGCTCCTTCCCACATTCAACATTGCCAGGAGACGTAGCCTGCCTGGCATGGGAAAGAAAGATGTCCTCCCTGGTTAATACGCTCTGGGGTGGAGGGGAGGGTGGATCACATGGTTCAGATGCCAGACACTGCTATATACCTAAGGCAATCTTTTGGAAGGAGGGAGGGAGAGAGAGCGAGNGGGGCCAGCCAGCCCAATATGCATGGCCTAGTCTCTCTCTCTTTCTCCTTCCCTCTCTGTCTCTCTTCTTTCCTTCTTTTTGTGCTACAGCATTTCACATAACAGAAATTGGACTTGAAAACTCACTATGAAGCTGAGGATAGCCTTGAACTTCTAATCTATTATATTATTATTATTATTAAGCTTCTAGTATTGATGTCTGGTTTTCTGTGGTGTTGGGGATCAAACCTAGGGCATCACTGTATGTTAGCAAGTCCTCTACTAACTTCCTACAACCCCAGCATACATTATCATTTTCTTTAACCCATTTATTTTAAGCTAGTTCTAGAGAAAGGCTACAAAGGTGGTTTTTATTCTGTTACCACCAGTCTCTCTTAAGGGCACTGTAAGCACTATTTTTTTCTCCTGTTGGACAAAGCTCGAACACTACTAAGGTTCTCTTTTCCTGATTGGTGTTATAGCAGTGGAAAGGCCAGATGAGAGCCAAGAAGACCTTTGAAGAAGCATTAGTAATTCATCCTGCCCTTTAACATTACCCAGCAGGTCCCATCGCTTCCTCTCATTTAAGGTGCTAAAGAAAATGTCCATTATAGGTAAAAGTATCAATGTTCCCCTCCCAACAGCTAAGAGGTACCTGTCCAAGACAATCAATGAGGGAAGGAAGTTTGGATGACTCCATTGTCTCCCAGCTTCTCTTCTTCCCTTCCATCTCCTATTTCTCTGTGGTCTGGACACTCATTGGGCAGATGAGGGCACAGTTAGGGAGAAGGAATAATAAGATTTCTGTGTTAGTGTGGATGTAATTGGTCTTCATAATATCATAGGAAGTGGCACTATTAGGTGTGGCTTTGCTGGAGTGGGTATGGCCTTGTTAGAGGAAGTGTGTCACTGTGTGAGCAGACATTGAGGGTTCATATACTCAGGATACTGCCCAGTGTTTCAGTTGTTTTCTGATGCCTGCAAGATACAGCAGTCCCAGCTCTGGCATCACATCTGCCTGTATACCACCATGCTCCCTACCTTGACGATAATTGACTGCACCTCTGAAATTGTAAGCGAGTCACCCCAATTAAATGTTTTCCTTTATAAGACCTGTCGTGGTCATGTTGTCTCTTCACAGAAATAAGAAACCTTAACTAAGACAACTTCCCAGCTGGTAAATGTTGTTATTGGTTTGGTTTGGGTTTTCAGTTGTTGAGATTTTTCTTAGGTTGGCCCCAGTGCTAACTCATTCACAGGGTCTATTTGTGTGTTTGCTGTTGATGTCATAGACCTCCGTATACCAAGGTTTCTTCCTGTCCAGTTACAACAGACATGACACCTGATGAATCCAACATGTCTATCCTTTGCGTATTTGATTAG